>CM076581.1:1636239618-1636448815 GCA_034641835.2 Pinus albicaulis | reverse complement strand
TCAAGGTACAACTAGTACAATCTGCGGAATGTGAATAGTGAGATGGAGTCGAACACCCGCGAAATCACTTAATCAAAGGCCAATGATGAGGACCCATCATTGAATGTGAAGAAATTTTCATGGAGGCATGCAAGCTCCAAGGTACTAGAATGGATTCCCTAGATAAACTTCCTAGATAATGAGTTGAAGTCGACAGGAAGTGACCGGTTGAAGGAGGGACATAATTTTTCCCACATCATCGACACGAGACAGAGGAACAAGATGATAGTGAATCAGGACAAAACAGAGGATCAGAGGTTGAAAACAACAAAAGGAAAGTTCTCTTGAACATATTGGTGACACGACTTTGGAATTTGGTAGTATTGAAATCAAGGGATCTTAGGTCATGATGACATGGCAAAGAGAAAATGAGAGGCCAAAATAGATAACCCAAACCCATGGAGGAAAAAAGTGACGAAACAAGATGTCCCCAACCTGACACAAATTGTAGACAGGTGTCATGTTCAAGAGCGACATGCCGACACGACTGAGAACTGGTTCCTTTCCCCCCACTATTTTTGGCGAGTACCCCAATTATTTTTTAGAATAAGATTGAAGGGGATAACATATGCTTGTCATATAAGTTTTTCCTTCAAACAAATCCATCTTAGTACATTTTACGAGCCCTAGGAAGGAGGAACTTGGTTACGTCATGGTAATGATTTTCCAATGTCATTTAGATTTTAACGAGTCTGAAAAAGGAAGGGCTCAACATATTTTCATGTTTAGAGAGTTTGAAAAAGAAGCAAAAAATAAAACTCCAGAAGGTCCCTTTTCGTAGGTAGTCTCACATATCCGAAAAGGTGGAAAACAATATCTGGGAGAACCTCTTAGTCGTCATAGCCTAAGGTATTCCTTTTTCGTAAATAATATGTCCTAGCCTGAAAAAGGGGTAAATGTATACTGGGTAGATGATGTTTCGCAGCCTTTAACAAGTTCAAAATGATAAGAGTCTCGGCAATATTTTCAATTTTCGAGAGTCGGAAAAGAGCTAAAAATGAGTCTAGGGGGTGTCTTTTTTCATGTTTTTACCAAGTTCGAAAATGTAATAAAATATAACACGTTACTTCATTGTCACCGCATTTAGAACCTGTTTCTGCACAAGACACACACGTAAAACCCATTCTTCGAGATAAAATATTAAAATAATAGAAAAATAAGCTCAAAAACCTAATTAGGGTTTTAAAAAGGTTATAAAATGACAAAAATAGTAAAAATAAATTACTTTTCACTTTTTCACCTCTTGTGAGCATTTTTACCATGTTTCACTGTGATCTTGTGGAGCTAGCAGTGGAGAATCCAGGAGACCAACCGCGAATCAGTTTTCTTCAGGTAAGAGCTCTTATCCTTGAATGCATTTTAAACTAAATTTCATTGTCTGCATTTTCAATTTTCCATATTTTTGGGGGAAATTTTGTTACAATTTGGGTGCAGTGGTCAGTGGGGGTTCTGGGCACTGAGTCATGCCAACGCGCCTAAAAATTCAATGGGGAAGTGCCAATTGGCATTGTTGTTTTTAAAACAGTCGCGCCAATTTCTGCAACCAATTTTTCTTGCAAATTATATTAAATGACCCACTTCAAACAATTTAAAAGTGGATAATTTGACTCATGAAAGCCCCTATGATGATTTTTTAGGTGTTTGAAATCCATAATGGTTATCGAATGGAAGGAAAGAGAACACGGGGAAGAAGATGACTAAGCCATGAGAAGTGTAAGATGCATGGATGCCCTAAGAGACTGTGGGCTCTTGAAATTCTTCATGGCACCGTGTCTTTGAGCTCAGCTGGAGTTACTACAATATTTGATCAGTGTGTGGGACACTAATTAGGAAATATTTATGATCCACAATCAAGAGTTAGAGATTGAAGTCTCTGACATATATTTCATCACTAGATTATCACGGAGGGGAGAAGCACTGATCTTGACAGGTACCCGACCTATGATGGAAAACATGAGTATGCTCATAGACAGGGTTTGTCGAGGGGCAAGGAAAGGATCAAAGAGCAGGAAATTGGATATTCAAACCATTCCCGATTTGGCACTAAAGGTAGTGCTGCACACCATCACACGAGCTGCTGGATCTCAAGCCCCTCATGAAGCCACAAAAACAAAGCGTCTACTTGTCGTGAATTGTATTGCCCCAACCATTTTCAACTGGGCGGAGGCTGTAACAATAAACCTGAAATGACAACTGACAGAATGGAAGACAACAAAGCTTAAACAATTTGGTTATGGGTCCATCTTGGTACCGCTCATCCTGGAACGATTGCAAATATTTCAACACCAGGAAGCGATAGTCCCTATACCACCATTACGAGAGCCACAGAGGATTTTTTGGGTGGATTTGATGCCTAGAGAAGGAGGTGGTCAAAAGATGTCATGGAGACCGTAATTATTTGAATAGCTCCACCGATAACTCATTGTCGTGGAGGACTGGCCCTATACTGGCACGAACTTCATGGCTGATGTGGATCTTCCATGCTTCCCGGAAGGAGAGGATTGGGATGAAGCATTGGGTAAGACTCATTTCTTTTATTTTTATGAGTATTATGATTTTTTTTTATTATATGTGTTCTGATGTTTATCCATGTATTGCAGATGTTGGCCCAGAAATACTGGCAGGGATGTCTCCAATAGCATGGAAGGTCCCTCGTGATTTCGACACGGCCCCTTATGGTGAGGGAAGCGAGGAAGAGGAGATCGTATGCAACCTGAAGGGACTTACCAGTAGAATCCCTGTTTATGCGAGATTTGACGATATTCCTCATGCATACCAGAGGCACACTCTTGTGCTGTCTAACCATGTCCACCACTTATTGAGGCAGCTTGTGCATGCAGTAACATGCTACCATGAGCATCCTGTTGATTAGACGCCTAGGCTTTTATTTCTACATTTTTTTTGAGAGACATGGTGTCTTACGATGTAACCAAAACACATATTTTTTGAACTTATGATGCATGTGGATGAAAATACTCGATATATATATATATATATATATGCCTATTTTCTTGTGTAAATATTATTATGTGATGATGATAATTTTACAAATTACGCAAATGTATATCTAATACAATATTGGCTACTGCATCAGTTAACGCATTCATTCTTCTAGGAATATGCTGATATGTGATGTAATCGAAATTCCTTTCTAATAAATGAAAATGCAAAAACAACCTTACAATTTGAGGATTTCTAACATAGTAATGCCCATTAAGCTGAAGACCAACAAGATGAGAGTCTAGGGTCACAATTAATGCACGAATGTTGAGGACAATGGCCTCGGTTAAAATTTCAATGATGATACTATATTCAGCGACATTTTTTTTTGTTCATCCTAGACAAATACCTTTAAGATATCTCAACTCACCGGTAGGATTATAAATCACCCAGGTTGCGAAAGACAAATTTCGGGTACTACGGGAGGCACCATCCGCGAAACCCAAATAAGGAGTGACAGACATCTGCATAGTAAGCAACAACATAATAATCAAGAAAAACTACCTGCAAAGCACACCAAGCCAAAATGTACAAAAACGAAAAACACACTTATGTACAAAAGGACATGCACGAAAAACTCATGCATAGTATTTTTTGAGGTGCAACCCATTTCTGGGCTGATTCAAAGGATAGCCTTCATAGTCAATTATCTCATAAGCCCCATTTTGCAAAACACGCTTAACGATATAGGGCCCATGCCACACGGGTTTGAATTTTCTTGCCCCTAGCTTATCATGAGCTTGGTCATACAAGAGGACAAGGTCTCCTTCTGCAAAGGTACGAGGGGAAAATGCCTGATCAAAATGATCTTTAACCCACTTTTTTTGTGCTTCTATGACAAGAGCAGCAAAGTGGTGAGTTTCATCAAGCCTCTCCAAATATAGAAGACGCTCTTCCTCTGGCAAGGTATTAGGCAGTAATTCAACATCTATCTTGAGAGAATGGATTTCGCATTCAATTGGAAGGGTAGCTTCCAAACCATAAAAAAGCTGGAATGGAGTGAATTCAGTCGCATCCTTCACTAAGGTTTGGTAAGCCCAGAGAGCTGAAAACAACATGAGATGCCAGTTGGACTTATGCATCCCAATCGTACGTTGAAGCATGGTGACTAGAACCTTGTTCACAGCTCCAACCTAGCCATTGGCCTGAGGGTAGTATGATGTTCAGCTGTCGTGACACAAACCCAAATTAGAAGTCAATTCAGATATCATGTAATGAATAAAATGAGAACCATGATTGGTGAAAATGGCTTGAGGGAGACAAAACTTGGTAATGACATGATTGAATAGAAATTGTGCAGCTGTCTTAACGTCATTTGTGACTGTAGGCATTGTTTCAGTCCATTTAGTGAAGTATTCAACTGCTACGATAATATAAGCATGCCCCCCGGATGAGTGACGGTTACACATCATAAAGTCAGTGCATGACTTCATAAAGGGACCAATGGTAATGACAGTATGGAGGTGAGCGGGTTGCGCATGCATCTTGTGCTAGTAAATCTGGAAATTGTGACACTTACAGACAACAACAATGCAGTCTTTAAAAATGGTAGGCTAGAAATATCTAGCACGAAGAATATTTTGGCGATGGTACACGATGACTGTCCCCGTCCACCACCATTCACGATCATACCAAATGGAGGGTTCCATTTGCTGACCTGTGAACATTTTCATGCCTTGAAAACATCATCAATGCATTCCTCTAAGCATGAGCTTTATTTTCCCTTGAGACATCTCCTTGCAAAAATCATGAAAAACATCCCTTTTGGCATTGGCGCGGGCAGGCAGTTCAGTACTCGCGCCAATGAGGAAAATCCTGCAAAGAGGTCGCGCCACTTGGCGCTCTGTCATAGAGCAGTAGTCGCGCCACCCATTTTAGGGATTGTTTTTTAAATATGGATGGCGGAAGTTGAGTTCAAACAAACTCACAAACCATTGCCTATCTTGAGTTGGGAGGTTTGGCTGCGGGAGTTCTATGGAAGAGAAGTGGTTTTGCCACCTTCCATGGAACCTTCCTTGTTGATAGGGCCAATCCCATAATAATAGGGATCCCAACTCCCTCCTTCCCCATCTATAAAAGCCTGCTCAAATCCATGGCAAGCTAGTCTTGAAGTGCCTAAGCTTTGTATCTCCATATTCCCAAGAGCCTTTGTGCTGTAAAGAATCCTCTCTTTCCCTTAAGGCCGACTCAAGTAAGGAGACCATTGTCACGAGACTCTGGAGAGGTTCCCCCTTTCCTTGGCGAGCTTTGCGAGACGTGGACGACCGGAGACCCGTTCGAAGGAGGCTGCGACGTCAGAACTTGGTTGTAATATTTCTTCGTTTATTACTTAATAGATGATTATGATTATGGTTCCACTCCGTTTTCCATCATGTTAATGCGAGTAACATCTTTTCTGACCGATGTTTAGTTACGTATGCTGGTTTCTATGCTTGTATCTATTCGTTTCTTCCATGTGCAGGTGTTCATCCGCGGAGATCGTGGAAGGATTGTGATCTGCCGGGGCTGAAGAACGGGGACGCTTCTTCTTCAGGTTATAGCGTTGGAATCCAGGTAGGCTTCTATTCCTAGTCTTTCCATTCGTAACTAGGAGCTTGCATCATAGCATTGTTTGTTTGTTGCTAGACCCCTGCTGGGCTAGTAGGGATCGCCTCTGTCCGCAGAGGGGATTTACCTCCTCAACAAATTGGCGACTCCACTGGGGATCGTCCGGTTTTCATTGTCTCGTTTATGTTGTTTCGCTTTGATCGTTTTTCCTTGCTTGATGAACCTTCTGGGTTGGATTCTTTCATTGTTTTAGCTTCTTGGTTTGCTTAGCTTGTATTGGTCTGCTTCTGGAATAGCTTATTTTTATTTTTTATTGAGGAACTCGACTGGCGCGGTTTTTAACCCGACAGTCGCGCCACTTGGCGCTTGTTGCTTTTGTCTGTCTCGCGCCAATTGGCCTCTGGCGCCAGTTTCAAGCCCACAGTCGCGCCACCCCTGTGACTTTTTTGAGTTTCTTCATTTTTTTAGCTTTCTGGACTTGACCAGTGCTTCTCTTCTTGATTTCCCGACTGTCTGAGTGTGTTGGAGTCTTGTTTGGCTGGAATTCACCTCTGTCCTTTGGTTGTTTGCTTCTATCTACCGATTTCACGTTTTGAGCCCTAGGGCATCTAGTGGCTTAGTGTATCGAGCCCTCCTTGGGAGTTTTGGTGTCTTGATTGTCCTGTCAACTTGCTAGTTAATTCTCCACATCCTCTTAGCGGTCTTTGATTGTTTTGTTGCGTTTTTTGGGTGATTGTTCATTCCTTCATTCGAAAATCGTTTGCCTTGTTTTGGACCTAGATCACACGGTCCATCGGAAGCTTTTGAGTCTTTCTTTGCTTTGAGAGACTTTGGGTCGATTTGAGGATCTGATTGCTTGCATTGTTGAGTGAATTTTGTTTGTTTCGCTCTCTTGGATATCATTTCTCAAATTGTTCCTTTTGTTTTCAGTGCACATTAGCTATTAAACATTGAAAATCAAAAAAAAAATCTCTTTTGCTTTTGTTAATTAGTGCAAATTGTGATCTTTTCCATATCGCTAGTGATTAGTGTTTTGAATGAAGAGTTTTCAATTGCATTAGTTGCATTAGAGATCTCATTGTTTGTTTTCCGTTCATTTCGTTTGCATAAAAGCTCTCAACTCTTATTTAACTAGTTTTCATCGAACGAAATGTTGCACTGTGGCATATAGCTCTGCATTTAGGAGTCTTTCGAGACACTACACACGATAGGGCCTGGAAATTGAAACTTAATTGAAGATCAACTGTAAAATTTATTCAATTAACCTAAGGCAGCATTGGAACTTAACGAAACACATTTAGAAGGTCTAGGCTAGAGACGTGTTCCGGCGTCGTTAAACCTAGCAGCTGTCGTTCGCCTGTTGGCTTTAGACAGCGCTAGTACGGACTTGCGCTCCCCGTACCGTTGCGTATATAAAGGGAGACCCCTATAGGTTTTCAATACTTTATCCACAGGAAGCCGAGTCTGCCGCCCTATACCCGTGATACACCGAACACAGCATTCGGGGAGACTACCTGCACGTACGGAAAGTCCTTGGTCGATTTCTGTTTCATTTTTTGAAACCAAGGTGTATATTGCAGTTCACGGATATTTGGTACACCCTTTTGTGCCTAGTTTTTCCTGAGCAGTCATTTGGTCTTTTCTGACTCCCTAAACTTGAAAAGACCGTCAAGCGCTTGTCCTTTCACGCTTGTGTCAGCTCTGAAAGAGATAGAGTCATCTTTTTATCGTTTCTCGACTCTTAAAATATGAAACGGTAGAATTTCTTACTTTCCAATGTGGTAAAATTAATCGCCCACGATTACACACCCATTTAGACATTGCTTGTTGACCGTTTGATCGTGTGTCTTAACTCATTTTCAGCCCGTGTGTGTGTTTGCTCTTTTTCTCTAGTCTTTTGCCACGGTGGCGGAACCTTCGGTTTCGTCTACTGGTAGTCCTTACACGGACGATTCTTCAGAAGCTTCTCAGCCTTCTGTTGAACCACAACAGCCTGTTGTTGCCGAGTTTCCTGACGGGGGACCGGTTCTCGCCGAGCAACCCTTTGGAGGACCAGTTGAGTTCAATTGGCCCTTTTCGGACCCTGTGTCTGAATTGAGATTAGGAGCTGATTTCCTTTCTCTTACATCGGGTTCATCGTTTGTTGCTGCTGTTTTTCCTCATAGTCCTCGCCGTCTTTTGCGTGATTTAACGGCAGGATCAACCATGAGTGATTCTGGTGAGGAAATTCCGGGGGTCGATGACTATCGGCACATCCTGGGTGTTTGAGGGAGGCCGATTACGAGGCGGCTACCATGTCGTCGACGGTGTGTCGCACACGCGGGGATACGGATCTGCGGGTCAGATTATTGTTCTTGCCTCTGTGGGAATATCATCTCACAGCGAGTCGAAATTTGCCACTACTACCGAGTGTCTCCTTCGACGCCCGTCACTTCTGTTCCCGTTCGGCCCACTGTTTGTGTGGCTGCTTCTTCTTCTGTTGTCCCGGCTACCAGGGCTGGGCCAACTCCTGAAGATGTTTATCTAGCTACTGCTATACCGGCGAATATCTCTCCGGAGGAGTATCGGTTGTTTTTGCAACAGCCGAACGCCGGGGCTGGACAAATTCCCCAAGATCCTTACCGATCTTTCTTTTCGCACTATGCACAGGACGACACTCCCGTGTATGGTTTCCCGGGTCAGCTTGATGAGCATGGGGACATTTTGCGTCTTCCTGCTCCTGAGGCTTATCTGTATGCTCAAGGTTTACCGTACAACCAGGCTCACAACCCGCAGGGGCAGCCTTTCCAAGGCCCACCTGCAGGCCAACTTGGCTATTTGTACGACCCACAGGGACAGCCCATCCAAGGCTACTCTGCGGGCCAGCAAGGGCCATTGTACAATCCGCAAGGACCATATTATAGCCCTGCTGGTCAACCTGCTCAGCCTCAGCCGGGGTATCAACCGGGACCAACCTATGGTCCTGGAGGGCAAATCCAGCCTTCTTTACCGATGCAACCGCAGTATCCTGCCGTCTCTAACGTTGCATATCAGCCAGGACCACCCTATGGTTCTGCTTCAGGTCAAACTGGTTTCCAGCAACCACCTGGTCCTGTTCCACCACCAGGCCAACCGGCTCATCCGGTACAACCTGGTGTCCCGCCTCCAGGCCAGCCGGCCTATCCGGTACAACCTGGGGCCCACTTACAACCAGGTCAACCTGCGCAACCAGCGCCACCTGTTTATCCAGGCCAACCTGGTCATCTGTGCCGCCTCACTGCAAGTCAACCTATCTATCTCGTGCCACTCTTCCATTCCGTTCACTCTGCTCAACAGCCTGGTCATTCAATGCCGCAGCCAAATCAACAGCTGCGCCCTACGTACCAGGCTCCGCAGGGTTCCACTTATCAGCAGCCTACTCATCCTCAGAGTGGTTATTATCCTCATGGTCAGTCTCAACCGAACTATAACCACCCCGGAGGCTCTCAGTATTATCCTCCTCCACCCGGTTCTACCTACGCTCAGCAGCCAAATCCAAACGCTGCTTATACGGGGCAGACGCCTAATCAGGGCCCGAACCCTGGTTATCAAGCCCCGCACCATGGTTACCAGCAGCCAAATCAGTCTGGTTATACGAACTATGCCCCCTACGGTCAGAATCCTGCGGGACAGAACCCGTGGGGGCAAGGATATTCACAACCATCGTGGAGCACGGGTACCGGACCTTATCCTGGGACTGGCATGGTCGTTAACCCTCCATTGCCGTTTCTGGCTACCTTGGAACTGTCGGACGTTTCAAAGTTGACCAATGATCCGATTTTACATAATCCATATTGGCCTCCGGTTCCCACCAAGATACCAGGAGATTGTCCCAAGTTTGAGGGCAAAGCTGGCGAAGACCCCCAGGCGCATGTGATGACGTATCACCTCTGGTGTTCCTCTAACTCTTGGACCGACGATTCGATTCGTCTGCGTCTTTTCCAGCGTACTTTAACAGGAGCTGCTGCTAAGTGGTACATAGAGCTATCCCGTGGTGTTTTTCAAGATTTCAACTCGTTAGCCATGGCTTTCCTCACGCATTTCCAGTTACCGGTCCGGTATGAGGCCGGGACGCACCTCCTGTCTTCTCTGAAGCAGGACACGGCCACTCACATCTCGGATCACATCCATGAGTGGCGGCGCCGTCGTCGACTGATCAAGTTTCACATACCTGATCAGATTTTGACTCACTGGTTCACCACCTCCTTTGTGAATAAAATCGCTCAGGATATTGCAATGGGAGCGTGTGTGACGGAGGAACAAGCTATCGCGCGTGCCCAGTACTTGGATCTTGTCTATTCGCAGTCTGGCACGCTTTATGACATCTTGACTGATGCTCCACGGCCCGGAACCACTAAGGCTCTGCCTACCCCCACGGTGGATGGTGTCATTGGTTCCGTCTCTCAAAATTCGAAGAAGTCTTCGAATGGGAAGCAGAAGGCTAATTCTTCCAACAATACCTCTGCTAATCTCGCCTCATCCGATTCTGGTAAAACCGCCGAGGTGAATGCTGTCCAGGCCAATCCTGCGGACAAATCCTCCAAGGGGAAGAAGAAGGGAAAAGGCAAATCAAAATCTGATGCCCCAAAACCGGAATCTAAATCTCGAACTGAGGATGGCTCACAACGTAAGCCGAAATTTCCTTGCCTCATCTGTGAAGGTGACCATTACACTAAGGATTGTCCACGACGGTCCGAAGTCAGTCAACTTCTTAAAGGCTCAAAAGGGACTCCGGCTGTTTTAAAAGAGCCATTTCCATCTCAGCAGACCCAGATGGTCGAACAGGCATCACCATCTGCACCGTTTGGGTCTCAGGTTTTCATGATGAAGACTAATGCACCTATCACTATCGCTACGCGGTCGAAAGATTACAGCGGTCAGCAGCAGGCACCCGGGAAGGCAGTTGCGGATGGACTGCCTCCCCCACCTGTTTCTGGTCCGTTGGAAATTGAGAAGCCGACTCTCGAACCCGTTTTGAAACCACCTCCCAAGGGTGTTCTTCGAAGATCCTCTTATAATCCAAATGCTCGTGCCGCTCAACATTACAGCATCGTTGAGGATCTGGCACAGGCGCCATGTGCTATGTCTGCACTGGAGGTTCTTCAAAGTTGTCCTTCACAACGGAAGGCTTTACTGTCTGCAATCGGTGGTATCGATCCCGCCGACTCGAGTCTTCTCACTTTCGATTTGGAGAATTTTACTCCCCGGCTTCCGCATCAAATCGCTTTGGTCATTCAAGTCGGGATTAACGGTCTAAACATTCATAGGGCCGTCGTAGATGAAGGTGCGTCTACCTGCGTTATGTCCTTCGCTTGTTGGAAGGCCATCGGCTCTCCAACCTTGTCATCGTCTCCCAATGCCCTTGAGGCATTTGATGGTCGGGAATCTAAACCCCTGGGAGTTCTCGAGAGTCTTGCGATCACATTACAGGGAAAAACTATCAACGTGGAAGTAGAAGTGGTTGACGCTAAACTCAACTACAACATACTTCTTGGCCGCAGCTGGACCCATGCCATGCTCTGCGTGCCGTCTACCGTCTTTCGTTTCATTAAGTTCCCTCACGAGGGCAAGATTGTCACGGTAGATCAGTTGTCATTTTTCACCTCTAGCTCTGAGAACAACGTGCCATACGTGGATCAAATTCCGAATCCCCCAGACAGTATAGGACCTGGTCTCTTCAAAGACCCAGTCCTCATGGGCATCTTTCCCGCACCACCACCGAATACCGCTCAAGTCAACATGTTGTCCAGGTCTGATGACCCCTGGCTTATTCCTACACCTGAGCAGGTATATGAGTTTGGAGAATCCATGCCTTTAATGCCAGTAGAGATCAGCTACTGTGAGATTGTTGCCGCATCGGACCCTCCGCCTCCTTAGCATGCTCCAATGAGCCATGGTTTCCCGGGACAGCTCACTCACAATCCGGCTTGGTCAGCCGGGATTCGCCCGATCCTCTTAGAGAGATTTTCTCCCTCGTATGAGGCTATCATTGAAACTATGTCTCCGGAGGAGCTACCTCGGGGCGATGGGCATCATCGTTCTCGTTTATGCCTAGGCTTGGGGGCAATGACTGTCGTCTAGAGCGCTATGTTACCCAGTTCCTTCCTTCAAACACCGATCTTGACGCATGAGGTCTTCTTCGTAAGGCAACTGAAAGTAACATTACCAAACGGCCTATCAACATCTCTCGTTAAACCGAGGATTATTAGAATTATCTGACAGCGTGACCTGTTTTCCCGAAGAGATCCAGGTCTATACTGAACTTTTCAAAGAGTTCGTAGATGTTTTTGCATGGTCCTACGAGGAAATGCCGGGAATTGATCTCGGTATTGTCGCACATCAGACTCCAACCTATCCGGTGCGAAACCCGTGCGCCAACGCTTTGCGGCCCCATGCATCCTCTCTAAAGCCGCTATCAAGGTGTAGGTTGAAAAACTTCAACGCTGGGTTTATTTTATCCTATCCTCCTTGTTGCACTAAAATTAATATCGTCTCGGTCATAAAATTGGTATCATTCGAGTCTCGTAGGATTATCGCGATATAAATCGCGCCTGCCCTAAGGATAATTATCCCACCCGTTTATCGACCGATTATCAATATTGCGCCGGGAGGAGATCTACTCCTTAATGGACGGCTTCTCGTGCTATAACCGTATTTAACATTGCACCTCGAGGATCAACATAAGACCACATTCATCTGTCCGTGGGGCACTTTGCATATAAAAAACTCGCCGCTTAAAGAACGCCGGCGCCCACGTTTCAACGTGCGTCGGCGGTTATGATATTTCCGCTTGCATATCCACCTTATCCGGACGACTAGCCCGCTCATTCTGCAAGCGAGAGGATCATCCCAACATCTTCGCCGTATATTTCTTCGTTGCGTACGCCACAACACAGCCGAATCCTCGGCGGCGCGCCTTTCCGGCGGGGCCGTACTCCGGCCGTCTTTAGGCTTTATAGTCTCAAAGACCCGAATTCGCCTCGACCCTCCGAAGGTTGAGGCCATTGGTAAACTTCCGTCACCCTCCTCCCTTTATCGCCTGCGTGAGTCCGTGCGGGAAAGCGACCCTCTTAGGCTTATCCCGACCACAGGTGGGCCAAAGGATCACTCGTCATAAAGGTATGTTCTCGCTGGGAATAAATCGCTTCAAGAATCCTTTGAGAAGCCGAAGAGCATTGCCAGGTCAATGCTCCTGCTGTTTCTCGTCCTCCTATCACCGACTTTACTTTGTATCTAGCCGCCGCATTAAGCACCATCGCCATGGTCTGGTGATGACGAGAACGGATGAACATGTTGTTTATTACCTTCGGAACCTTCGACCTTAAACGCGTTATTTACGATGTTGGAGAAGTTGGCCCAGCGCCCGTACACGTCGCATACGCGCCATTACATCCTTGCGCACGATAACAAGGTTTCGTACCGCAACCCCATGACATATATTCTTTCTAGACAATTGCTTGGGCAAGTACTCCAAATGGATCGTCATCCCTACAGGAGTTTGATTTGGAGTTCATCATCAAGTCATAACTAAATCACCGGGTCTTCGCGGATTTGATTTGTTCTCTCCCTACGTACTCTCTTCCCGAACACTCGAAGATCATATTCCGGACGAAACGTTGTTTCTTATCAATACTAGTGACTTGGTACTAGGACATCATAGTGCATTCGACCGCGACATTCCTACCGAGTTGATAAAGCCGTGTCGTCGCATTCGGTACCGCTCCCAACCCTACCGCACAGTGAGATACCCCTGTATCGCATTATAGATTCATTCCCACGATGCCTTACCTTGGACGAGGTGGCCGAGAAAGTCTTTGATGACGCGCGGGCGCCTCCTGTGGTGGACACATGTCCCAGATATGCCACCGCCCAAAAGATTCTAAGGGCGGTGTTACTTCTCCCGGGCCTCTGTAATTCAAGGATTGTATCACTCCAGTCCGAAAATGCCATCCGTGCCAGATTTTTCAGCGCAAGATGCGCGCGCCGCCGTTGCCTTTGCATCTCGTTATTACCGTCGGCCCTTTCGCGAAATGGGGCGTAGATTTTATGACGTGTAACCCTCACTCGGCCGGGGGGCATGCGTATATCATTGTCGCTGTCGACTACTTCACTAAGTGGGCCGAGGCGATGCCTACACTAGCTGCTGACGGAAGAACGGCTGCTTCATTTTTATTCAACCATGTTATTGCACGATTCGGGGTCCCTCAAGCTATCGTCACTGATCACGGTACTCATTTCTGTGATTACATGATGGCGGAGCTGACAGCTGCGTTGGGCCTGCGTCACGACAGCTCAACGCCATACTACCCTCAAGCTAACGGTCAGGTTGAAGCAGTGAACAAGGTTTTGGTCACTATGCTCCAACGAACAGTTGGGATTCATAGATCCAAGCATCTCCAATCGTTCTCACTGCTGCATCGAACATCTCACAAAAATTAAAAGTGCAACCTGATTCACACTATTACCTAACTGGTACTGGCCTCGAAGCATTACGGCTGAATGTGCGAAATTCCTTCATGGTTATCAGGAGCTTCACTTGGACATTTCCAGGAAGATCGACAAACAGATTCATGAATCCTTTGAAACCCGTCGTTCAATGCCATCATCGAAGCACCAAAGAAGAGGGTCAAATCTCATTTTGATCAATCTGTTTCTCCCCGTTCTTTCATTGAAGGAGACCTAGTCCTCTTGTACGATCAGGCACATGATAAGCTTGGTGCCGGTAAACTCCAGCCCATGTGGCACGGTCCCTATATAGTAAAACGTGTTTTGAAAATGGGGCCTACGAGCTTATAGACTACGAAGGAGTTCCATTGGCGCAGCCCAGAAATGGGCTGTACCTTAAGAAGTACTACGCTTGAAATGATTTCTTGGTGTGGTGTGTGTACATAGGTGTGTGATTGTCATTTGTGTGCATGGTGTGGTGTACATGCTTTAAGAAACATCTTCATTGATCGTCTTCCGGTTGTGCGATGTCTATTCATCCATTTGTTGGTTTCGGCTGACTATACATTCCGTACATCAGACCGCCTTCGCAAAATGTAATTCCACGATCTCGGCCGGGTGAGTTGATCGACTGCATGTATTTGTTTAGACGTACCACGAACAATATCGCATTGATAAATATTTATGGAATTATTAACCGTAGGCTTGATAATCCCGCAGTATCCGTGAATTTGCTCGTGTACCTGTGTGATTCATAGCTCAGGTAAGGTTATAAATTAACTGCACTATTCGGCAAACTCATCTACTTTAATGTATTTCATTTATGACTTATCACTGAAAGGAATTTTGAATATATTACATATCATCATATACCTGCATTTGAATACATTAGCAGACAAAAAAGATAACGTAGAATAGACAGACATTTATGCACTGATAACCTGATCACATTACATATGTAAAGAAGACTCACCCAGAAATAGATATGCATATATATAGATATCAAAATGTTTACATAGAAGTGTGTCACATAAAACTCAAAAAATATACATAATTGTCTTAATACATCCGGAGACACTGTGTCTCTCAAAAAATAGGTGTGGCTAAATCCTAGAGACTAATCAACATGGTGCTCATGATAGCACGTCACTGCACGCACTAGCCGCCTCAGGATTCGGTGGAGCCGGTTTGGGACTCCCACCGTATGGCGCTGGTACTCCATCGGTACATCTGACAGTCGGGCATAGTCTGGGATCCCATGGACGATCCCCTCGAGGTTCTGAACCAGTGCCTCTCCTCCGGTGCCTTCCCCCTGGATCTCAGGGGCGAGTTGTGTCCTCCGGGAGATAGGAGACATCCTGGCTGGTCTCTCAGGTCCTACATCTGCATGCATATATAATTGTGTTAAGACAAGTGTGTATTAACAAAAAAACATATAAACATAAAATCAAAAATATGAGGTCTTACCCAGCTCTTCGTCCCAGTCGTCTCCTTCTGGTAGCGGGAGATCTGGGTCCCCTGTAAAGTCAGTTCCCGCATAGGGCCAATCTTCCACAACGATCAGTTGGCGCCGTAACCACCTGAAGAACTTGGGCTTCCAGGACATCTGTTGCCCGCCTCCAGATCTGGGCATCAGTGCGCCTGCGCGAGCTATTTTCCCTACCAGAGACTGATCAGCCATGTGCTCTTGGCTCGGAAGGTTGGTAAGCGCTCCAATGAACGATACCAAGATGGAACCATACACAAACCGTCGGGCTATTCTTTGCACTTTTGTGAGTCAGCTCTTTCATGTGTTTCATAAGTTGATGCCAAATAGCTGCTGAGCCCGCCACATACAAGAAAAGATACTGAGGCCAAAGAAGAGCTGAGTCTTGTAGCCTGAGGCGGTGCCTTCACATCCACAGCCCCGCGTAATGGTGTGTGGAGCAACTCTCATAGGTCAGGATGGTTGAGATGTATACCTTTCCTCTTACTCCTCGAGCCTCCCGCCAGGGGCCCTAATTTCCGCACACCCGCTGGGGCCATTTATTTCTCTCTTCTACCATCTTCTCCCGATGGTCTTCCGCCGCATTTGAGGGATCCGCTAGTGGAACTGTTGTCCAAGCATCCAGTCAATTTCGCTGACCTCCAATTCCAACACCTGGTCTCGTATTCTGAATACTTGGTCATTTTCATCCCAGAGGTTGATCAGATATTGGAGGAGCTCAGGCTGAGCTCTCAAGCATGGCGTGAGGAAGAACTTTTTTAAGCCACAGTCTCTCAGAGCATTCATACATGCTTGGCTTTGCATGGCCTCTTCGTCCTCATCTCCATGTTCTCGTTCCTTCCATTCGATTGCCATTCTGACTGTTTATCTGCATTCACATGGTCCAAAGCCCCTGATTAGATCTTTTGTGAGCTTCAAAATTCAAGAAATTTGGCATAAATAGCGGAATTTTAGGCGAAAATTTGGGTTCCGCCGCTGGCGCGACTGTTTTGCTGACAGTCGTGCCATGTGGCGCGGGCCCTTTGGTAAAAAGAGCTCAGTGGCGCGGGTCCGTGCCCGATACCCGCGCCACTTGGCCCGGCCCTAAAATTTCAAAAGTGCCCTTACAGAGCTGATTTATGAAGGGAAATCATTAAAAAATGCATGGAAAGAAAGAGAAAAGGAGCGCCTCTTACCTGTCACAGACGAGACGCTGAATGGTTGCCTGGATTGGTCGCAATCGCCGTCAGAAGATTCTGTTCCAAATGGACCACTGTTGCTCTCCACAAGGTAAATAGTAAAAAGTAATTTCATTTTTACCATTGGACATATTTATAACTTTTCGACGTTAAAATGAGTTTTAAAAGTTATTTCTTGTCAAATATTTGCATGCATTATGTCGAAAATGGGTTTTACGCTTGTTGGGTATGTGCAGTGACAGGTTTTTGCGACTTAAAAGGTGGAAACGAGTTGTATTTTATACTTTTTCGGACTCGGTAAATACACGAAAAAGTCACTCTGGAGTCATCTTTCAGCTCTTTTCTGACTCTCTAAATATGAAAAGATCACCGAGGCCCTTGTCGTTTCGATCTCGTTAAAATGGACACGAATCGACATTCACCCAGTATAAGTTTAACCCTTTTTCGGGCTGGGATGGATTGATTACGTAAAAGGAATACCCTAGCCTATCGCGACTAGGAGGTTTTCCCGGATATTGTTTTCTACCTTTTCGGATCTGGGGAACTATTTACGAAAAGGGACCTGTGGAGTTTTCTTTTCCGCTGCCTTTTCAAACTCTCTAAACATGAAAAGACGCCGAGTTCTTCCTTTGTCAGACTCGTTAAACCCTGATGACATTGGATTTCGTCGAAATGACGTTCTCCGAGTTTCTCCTTCCTAGGACTCGTTAAATGCACTAGGATGGATTCGCCCGAAGGGCGGACTTATATCACAAGCATATGCCATCCCCTTCAAGCTTGTTATCAAAAATAATTGCGGTACTCGCCAGAAATGGTGGGGGAAAAGTGGAACAGACCTCGTTGTCAGCTTCTGGAGAAGATGTCGCTTCTGAACATGGCACTTGTTCGCATCTTCAGAGGTCGGGTTGGGAGGTCCTGAGAAGCAGCCACTTGCCTTATGGGTTTGGGTAATCTCTTTTGACCTCTCATCTGTTCGCTGCCTCGTCGCCATGACCTTTGATCCGTTGATGTCAAATACTGCCAAGTCCATTGTCGTGTCGTTCATGTGTTCAAGAGAAGTTGACCTCTGCAAATATCAACCTTCCTCGGTTTCTCATACGGTCCTGATTCACAAAAAAACATTATGTTCCTTTGTCTCGTGTCGATGATGTGGGAATCATTATGGCCCACCTTCGATCAAGGTCACTTCCTGTCGACTTCAACTCATTATCCAGGAAGTTGGTCTAGAGACTCCTGATGGTACCTTGGAGCCTGCATGCCTCAATGGCAGGTTCGTCGCATTCGACGTGAGGTTTTTATCATTGACCTCCGATCGAATGATTCTCATGCTGGGGTGGTTCGACGTCACCATTTATTCACACTGATTGTACTAAGAAAATTCTTGAGGACCATCGCGCTTGGCTGGTGGCTTTCAAGGTCATAATGCCTTTCATCATTGGTCAGAATCGTCGTATCGAGATGCCTGCATTCGACATCACCAATACTCCGTATGCTAGAACTTACTCTGTTTGGGTCGAGATGGGGCGCAAGACCCTGGATTGTGTCTGTTGTAATCCAGGCTGCGATTGTGGATTATTATCATTATGTACATGACTCACTGATTGGATGGCTGCGACCATACCTGAGTCTATTTGTTTGATCTTAGTTGGATGGCTGCGCCCATACCCTGGATCCGGATTATAGCATACTCTGTTCGGATGGCTGTGTCCATACCATATATATACATCATGTACTTGAGATATCAGTTGTATCTGTCTGTGCAGGTTTTCCGACGGCGGGCCTTCAGTTGGACATGTTCTCGTAAAGCATTTCACCCCTCTCTCTCTCAGGCCTCATGCTTTAGGGGGCATCTGTTACACAGTAATTTGTCACCGTCCCTACCATTCCCCATCCCGCACAATGGAGGACCCATTATGTGACCTGTGAACACTGTCATGCTTTGAAAATATCATCAATGCATCCCTCTGAGTATAAACTTCATTTCCCCTTGAGACATCTCCTTGCAAAATCCATGAAAAACAGCTCTTTTTGCATTGGCGCGGGTAGACAGTTCAGTGCTCGCGCCAATCAGGGAAATCCTGTAAAGAGGTCGCGCCACTTGGCGCTCTGTCATAGAGCAGCAATCGCGCCACCCATTTTAGGGACTGCTTTTTAAATATGGATGGCGGAAGTTGAGTTCAAACAAACTCACAACCATTGCCTATCTTGAGTTGGGAGGTTTGGCTGCGGGAGTTCTATGGAAGGGAAGTGGTTTTGCCACTTTCTATGGAACCTTCCTTGTTGATAGGGCCAATCCCATAATAATAGGGATCCCAACTCCCTCCTTCCCCATCTATAAAAGCTTGCTCAGATCCATGGCAAGCTAGTCTTGAAGTGCTGAAGCTTTGCATCTCCCTATTCCCAAGCGCCTATTATTCGTCTTCATGAGTCATAGTAGAGCCTTCTAAAGGCTTAATGGGTGTTGAATTATTTTTAGGGGCCATTTTAGAATCCAATATTGATATCTATTCTACAATATGCCCTTGGAATCAATTCAACTTGATTCTTCAAACAAGACTTATGCAATTCAGAAGAAAAAAAAATACACACCTTTTACTTGCTTTGAGGAGCTAGATATTGAAATTGAATTCTCTCTGTAATTGAAAATCTTCAATATCTGAAATTCAGCCCTATAGTATCCCTCTAAAGCTTCTTTCAAATGCCACAGGTCTGATCTAATTTGGATTCTTCAAGACAAAGTTATGTCCAATCTCCCACAATGACCAAATTTTGGACTGGTTCAGTAGAGCGAACTTGTACGAATTTCCACGTGTCACTGTTTCGTCCTTCGGATCTGAAATTGATATCCAAGAAACTAAAGTCCGTTTACTTGTGACCACTTTTTACGGCACTCCAATCCGATGCTCAGAGAGAGAGTTATGAATATTTTTCCACGATCACCTCTTTGAGATGAAATTCGAGAGCCTGAAAAAGCACTACCTTCCACAAATCATATCTCCAAAAATATTGTGAACCGAGCTCTGAAATTTTTTGACACGTTTCCTCAGGATTTCAGCTTCACACCCTAAAAATTTTAGATTCTGAACCTTAGTAGAAAAAATTTTATAGTGAAAATGCAACGATGACCTGTTTAGGAGCCTGAAAAAATACCTAACTTCCGCGATTGGTGAGTCTCCAAAGTTACGTTAAATCCAAGCTCAAATTTTATTACCTTCTCCTTAGGATTTCAGTTTTATACCATAAATTCGTTTTAAATTTAGAAAACTTTATAGCACAAATTCCACGATGACCGTTTGGGCAAATAAACTTAGAATCCAAAGCTCGATACCAAAATGTTGTGTAACCAGCTCCAAAAATAGAATAAAAGAGATATCAACGTCTTAGAAATGTGCCACTTCGAGGGCGCAACCTCCAATACATTACATAAATGAACAATTCTTGGATGATACAATTTACAAAACCTCCTTTCTATATATAGGAGTCCATGGGGCCATAATGTAATCCTAGTGGGCCACAATGTAATCCTAGCCGACCTAACAATAATAATTTAAGGTACATGCCCCCCAAGCTTCATTTCATTCACCTAAGTAGACTATTGGTTACCAACAGGTGGATGGAATGAAGGTTCATTTGCGAGATCAAGTGAAAGAATCAACTAGGAATTTACGAGATCTAATCAAAGTCTTGAATTGGAAGGGGATCTATTTCATTTTTTAATGGCCTTGACACGGTAAAAGAACTATGCTCAAGGGACCTTGTTTAATTTTTTAGCGAGATTGACACAAGAAAAGGAATTGTGCAGGAACTTTTCTCAGGTAACCTTGATCATGACCTCTAGGAGGCCATGGCTTCTAAGAGGTTCTCATCAGATGGGAGAACAACACTCTATAAGGTATCAAAGGATCCAATGGAAATGCTAGACTCCAATGCCCCAAGTAAAAGATGCACTACATCACCTACCTAATCATCAATAGAAGCGGGCATGAGAAAAGTTGCCATATAATCAATCTGTGGTGGGGGTGATACCACTTGCATATAAGGACCATTTAGGGAATTTGGTTGATTGGGAGTCAAATTAGAACCAACAAATGAAAGTTGGTCGATAGTCATAATTCTTCTTCATGCGGGAAACACATCACTTGAAAGATTGTGGACACAACCACATAGATGGTAAACATAGTCTCGCCCAAGGAGAAAATTGAAGTCCAAAGGACCCATGACAATCATAACATCAACACATATAATTTTTCCTCCCAAATTGACAGGAAACTCAGGAAGGATCCCTAAGGGTTGCCTATTTATTTTGTTAAAATCTAATAGATTCGGAGCGACGGACACAAGTTGTGGGGAACCCAAATCTTGTCAAGCAATGGAGGATTTAATACTAACATAGTATCCCTAATCTATAATAGTGTGATGGATATTCTTATCATAAGCCTTTAACATGATCTTAAAAGGCAGACAAGTGTTTGTCAATCGAATCCAATCAAAGGCAATGGCATGTTTTCTTGGAGGGGGTTTCGTGGGAATAGGAGAAATGCCCCCTTGTCTGGTATAATCAAAAGAAACAAGAAGAATCTGAGTTGTATGATCCTCACTATCTATAGGAAAATTATGAGCGACTGAAGGTGGAATTGGGTCAACCATTTTATCAATCAATGAGTGTTTGGGAACAGACTCATAGGATTCACGTTCAGGGGGAGTGGGATTGATTGGAGACAGATTCTAATCTATCACTTCATCAACTAGTGGAAGATTGGGAGAAAGTTTTTGATAACCAGCCAAAAGATGAAGCTGAGAAGTTGTAAGTTTTTCCAACACTTTTGAGTCTTCATACATATAAGGACAAAGGTGGATATGATGATTCCCTTCACATAACCTACAAGGAAACTTAAATTTAACCTTTTTCCCATGGACCTTGCTATAATTAGGTGATGGTTTATCACCAGCATGATCTATAGAGGCTGATGAAAAGGGTTCATGTGAGCTTGTAGACCACATTTATAATATCTTGGTAATACCAGGGGCTGATTGGAAGATTTTTCCATACTAGTTGCATTTGTAGCAATGGTTGCTTGGTTTCCCCCTAGCTTATTTTTCTTCTTCTTCTTAGTCCTCTTCTTATTCTTACATTTTCCTTTATTCTTAATTCCTGGTTATAGTTGATATTTTCATTTCCTGGATTGAACAATATTGATCTCGGAAGTAGAAGTTGTAGGAGGAGTGGATGGATGGTTTTGGGCAGTCACAGAAAGAGCGGCACCAAATGGTTTACTCTATGGCTGCGAGCTGGAAGAACCAATCATGCCATAAATAACATGTGATTCTTTACCAAGAGGTTGAGGAAAATTATTAGAGGATCTCAGAGTGTTTGGTTTTTTCTCATAAAGCGTGCGTGATTGGGTATAAATTAGATCCAAATACAAGGCACGAGAAATTACTTTCTATTCAGTCGCAAGTCCGCCCTTAGATACATCTTCTATAATGGATGGTAACAGAGATTTAATGATCCATTATGCTAATAGTTGATTAGAAACATATGTTTTAACCAATCGACGATGACATGGCCACTCATGAATATGGTCAAAAATGTGAGTAGTATTATTCTATTTGAAGTTGATCGAAATTTCCGTTCCAATCTCATATTGTATGGGAAACTGGAAATGCATTAGAAATGTAGTGGCTAAGGAGCTTAAGTTATTGAATGAATCTCTAGTCAATTCAATGTACCATTTATCTATCGAACCAGTATGCATGCATTGGAAAATATGTAGACGAATCGAATCTTCATTGAGGGAGTTTGAAGATGATCCAGATCTCTCAGTTATCGAGATTAACCAAGATCTTTTAATTCTGTGATGTTAGTAGAATTTCATGTGAAAGAGTATGAAAAACCACATGTGCATACTTTAAAGAAGAGACATAATGACGACCATCAAACCAAAGGACACACACACACACATTGATAACGGAGTTCGCCCAGTGTGGGTTACGTCTCCGGGGTCGGTGTCAAGAGTGGGGAGGTCGCTTCATTAAATGCTGCAAGCTGATGATGCTGTACATGGTATATTTTTTTTCATTACAAGTATAAACTCCCTCAACAAGAGTGGAATGTATCTCCATGAGACGTTCTCCTACAGTAACTATCACTCATATTGGTCCTCCTTTAGCATGACAAGATGTCAAATTCTTAGATGAAGTGGCATACAAGTATCGTCCTACAGAATGGTAAAAAAGGATCTCAACATAAACATCATCATATCAAAAAATAAATAAAAATACATGACATCACTGCATCATATACCTCCACTTTTGGGGATGGCTTGAAAATGCACAACTTTGTTGAAGAAATGGACTGCACCATTGAATTCATGGTGTGAAATTGTGTCAAATGACTATAAAATTGACCCCTTTCTTACACCATCAAAATCTAGGCCCTCAGGAATATCAAATATTCCCCAAATATTCCTTCTCACTGGTTGACTCGAATTTTTTTCTCAAATGACAATTATGAATTTGCCACTGTACTCCTTGTGAAAAATTGAGTAAACGAGTCTAAAGTCAACCTGGTTCTGAAATTGTCAAAATTTATCCCTTAGGGAATCTCTTAGATTCCTCATGATTCGACAAAGATTCTTCTCTGCAAGTTGAAAAAAGATATGCTCCTCATATCCTAAAATTGATCATGCCATCACACTCTCAATGAAATTCTAGCTCATTTGAGTATAAACCTGCTATGATTATGCCATTTTGAAAAATTTTCCTCCAAGGAAACTTTTGTTGAGATTCAACAAGAATTTTTTTTGGCTCCCATGATCCTAGTGAAAATTAAGCACCTACATTAGGGTGGGGCCCACGGGCTATTTTTAGGTGCATGTCTATTTTTATTATCCCTTAATTTAGATGGACATTAAACTGTAATATATTCTTAATGTGGAATTGAAAATAGTTAACTGAAGTGGAAAATCAGTTAGCTAAGTGAATTTATAGTTATAGGTTGGTTGGTGAGACATGCAAAGTAATTCTAGTTTTAAGTGAGTGATTCTAGTTGTAATAGAGTTGGAAGTGCAGTGGTGCATGAGTTTGTGAAAGTTGTAAATAGTTTAACTCAGTTAAGTGAGTTAAAATCAGTTGTGCTAGTTGTAACTAAAGATACACTAGTGAGATATCAAGTGAATTAAATATTAATTAATTCACATGTAGTGATCTCACGTGCAACTGAATATTTACTATTATTAACTGCATGCATGTTAGATCCAGTGGAGACCCAGTTGAGTTCTAGGTGAAAGGGAAGATAACTATCATTTGTGACATTATCCACTTGCACACATGCAAGCACACACACATTGGATGTGCCCATGATACTTGTGCAATCAAGGTAGGCGGGATTACATCAATTCATGGATTGCGCAGTGAAGGTAGGCTATCTGGAGGCAATAAATTGGCTAAGGGTTTTGCCAATTTTTGCATGACAGTGTGAGACAATTAGTTGATGTACTAAGAGCTCATGTGAGAATATTTTTGTATGTAATTTTTTCATGATCCATGATATAATATGCAATAGAATATAGTGGGGTTTTTAGCTATAAGCTTTCCTTGGGAAATTATCTGTGTTGTGTGTGATTGATCTTTCTTCATGCTTATGTAATTGGTGATTGTGTTTTTACTTCCGCAAATATTTGTAGAAGCAATTCAGTATTTAACTTTGGAAAATTGTTAGATTGATTGAATCCAAGATATACATGCATATTGTATAATTTCTACATGTTATCAGAGCACAGGAAATTGTAGAAGTAAAGCAGGAGCTGAGTTTTTGACTAGATAGAATTCAAATTTGCAGAAAGACTTTCTTGGTGCTACATCTAATTCAAGATCGAAATGGCTTTCAATGGCTTGAGGTTAGAGTATGCACTCTAGGGCATCTTGAACTACATTACTTGGAAGGATGGGATGGAGGCAATACTCGAAGACAATGGCTTGAAGGAATTCATTGAAAAATATGTTCCTAAGCTAGATGTTGCAGATGTTGCCAATCTTGATGCATGGAAAAAGAAAGTGGCAAAGGCGAGGAGGATCCTGTTGGAGGAAGTACGAGACCACATTGTCTCAAGCCTCCATGGGAAATCCACACCATATGCTATGTGGAAGGCTTTGACGAATCTATTCCAAAGTAGCAGCGACCATAGGAAATTGGCACTCAAAGATAAACTCAGGAAGATCAAGATGGAAAAGGGTGAAACCATTACAAAGTATCTCAAAAAGTTTGTCCACTTTCGGGATGAACTGGGGAGTGTTGGAATAACAGTTGTTGATGATGATTTGGTGACTTTGGCTCTCCTAGGACCTCCTAAGAGTTGGCACAGTTATGAAGACTCTTTCAACGGACGGGAAAAATTGTCAGATTGGGAATGACTGTGGTCGGATTTGTTGTAGGAGAGTTCAAGCGGAACACTAGAGATGGTTCTTCATCAAAGCATGATGATGAAGAGGATTTTTCTTTGGCTGCCAAGGCGAAGAAGGGGAAGGGGAAGAAATTCCATTCTAAATTTGAGTCTAAAGGCAAGAAGCAGGACATGTCCAAGGTGAAGTGTTTTCACTGTCATGAACATGGGAATTTTGCTACTAAATATCCACAAAAGAAGAAGAACAAGAAGGTTGCTGGAGCTGCAGGTGGTGTCAAGTGCATTGGGAGCAGTGTGGTATTTGGATAGTGGCGCTTCCTTTCACATGATGGGAGATAAGGAACTTTTCAGTGACTTGGAGGAGAAAGATCTCCAGATGCATATTGAGATGGGCGACGATGGAAGGCATAGTGATACCGGGATTGGTACCATTACCTTTCAGAGGGAGTCAGGTAAACCATTTCAATTAAAATATGTAATGCATGTACTGGGTCTAAAGAAAAATTTGGTCTCGGTCGAAATGTTGGAGGACAGAGGCTATGACGTTGTTTTTAGTGATGGAAAATATTTCCTGCGACATAAAACAGTGGTTCAAGCCAAGAAGATAGGGATTCGAGTTACGAATCTCTACAAGCTGGAGGTAAATGAATGTGATGCCATGGTGGGCAAGGCAGAGAAAGTGGTGAGACGGGATGAGGGAAAATTATGGCATAGGCGATTGGGACCTCTTCATCATCGAGCCTTGAAAGTCATGCAGCAAATATCTACTGGACTTCCAATGGGAACACTTGCTCATTTAGATCAGTGCAAGGGTTGCACCATGGGGAAGTATGTAAAGTCCACCTTTCATGAGAAGGAGAAATATGCTTCGGCGATCCTTGAGAGAGTTCACAAAGATGTGTCTGGGCCATTCTCGGTTGCTTCAATAGCTAAACATAAGTACTATGTTATATTTGTTGATGACTTTTCTTGTAAATGTCGGATATTCTTCATGAAGAAGAAATATCAAACATTCTCTAAGTTCTGTGACTTTAAGGCACTGGTGGAGAAAGATTCGCAGAAGCAAGTGAAGGCTCTTAGGAGCGATAATCGTGGAGAAAACATCTCTAACGAATTCAAGAAATTCTGAAACAAAGAATTAATTTGAAGAGAACTCATAGTGCCTCATAACCCACAGCAGAATGGGGTTGCAGAGAGGAAGAACAGAACAATCGTGGGTGCAGCATGAGCGATGTTTCATGATCAGGGCCTACCAATGCATTTGTGGGCGGAAGCATGCAACACTATGGTTTATGTGCAAAACCGTTGTCCTCATAGAGTACTTGGCATGAGTACACCTGAAGAAGCTTTCACCAGTAAGAAACCAAATGTTTCACACTTTAAGATTTTTGGCTCATCTGTTTATGTGCATGTCACCAAGGAAATTAGGAAGAAGTTGGAGCCAACTACTAAAGTTGGGAATTTTTTGGGGTACACAGAAACACCCCATAATTATCGTGTGTATTTTCCAAACAACAGAATGAATGTTGTGCGACGGGATATAAAATTTGATGAGGGGAAAGCCATGCAGTTGTCCCTTCAGAGGGAGCTAGACTTGCATGCGAAGGAGGAATTTTTGTTTCCAAAAGATGAGTCTCAAGATGTGGATCAACCACATGAGGAGGCTCACGAAGTGGAGGAAGCCACTCATGCAAAGCCATCCATCAAAAATGGTAGAAAGCGCACCACGGAAGCTGATAGGCTGAGACTTGATGCTGCAGAGAATGTAGGAGCTCCTGCTTCACAGCGTAGATAGAGACAGACTCCTGACCGATTTACTGGATACATGTCTCTTATGAGAAAATTTATTGTGACTGAACCATCTTCCTTTCAGGAAGCAGTGCAGTAGCCAACTTGGGTTGATGCAATGGTGGAAGAGTATGATTGCATTGTCAAAACTAGTGCATGGGAAATTGTCCCAAGACTGGTTGAAAAATTAGTGGTGGGTTCGAGATGGGTCTACAAGGTAAATCAAGCTGCTAATGGGAGTGTGGAGAAATAAAAGGCTAGATTTGTGGCTTGGGGCTTCTCACGGATCGAGGGGATAAATTATGATGAGACTTTTGGGCTTGTCGCAAGGTACTCTTACATAAGGACCATCCTTGCACTCTCAGCGCAAATGGGTTGGCACATTCATCAGATGGATGTGAAAACTATGTTTCTCAATGGGGTCATTGAGGAAGAGGTGTAAATATAGTATCCTGAAGGTTTTGAGATATTCAACAGGGAGTCATATGTGTGCAAACTCAAAAGAGCATTATATGGGCTGAAGCAAGCACCTCGTGCTTGGTACACTCGGATAGACAGTTATTTCACCGGGCTAGGCTTCATCAAAAGTGAGGCAGATGCAAACGTGTACCAGATTGTCGTTGAGGGTAAGATATTGATCATTTTTCTTTATGTTGATGATTTAATTTTGACTGGTGATGAGCAGTTGATACACTCATGCAAGGAGGATCTTGCAAGGGAGTTCAAAATCAAGGATATGGGTCTCCTTCATTATTTCCTTGGATTGGAAATATGGCAGCTGGATAGTGAAATTTTTGTGTCTCAAGGCAAGTATGAAAAGGAGATATTGGGTAAGTTTAACATGGATGGATTCAAACCCATGGATACACCTCTTCTAGGAAACTGGAGGAAAGAGGATGCTACTTCTGGAGGGGTAGTGGATGCTACTGTCTATCGACAGTTAGTGGGTTCGCTAATGTATCTAGTGAACAAAAGACCAGACGTTTTCTATGTGGTTAACCAACTTAGTCAAACTATGGTTAAGCCTACCAAGCTCTTTTAGAAGGCGGGGAAGCATGTCTTGAGATACCTGAGGGGCACATAAGAGTATGGTCTATGGTAAAAAAGAACAGATGAAGTGAAGTTGCATGCCTTCAAAGATGCATATTGGGTTGGAAGTCCATCGGCAAGAAAGAGTACATCAGAGGGGATCTTTAGCATTGGGTCTACAGTTGTTTCTTGGTACAACAGGAAGCAAAGGTCCGTGGCACTCAGTTCGGTGAAAGAGGAATACATGGCAGCAAGTCAAGCTGCATGTGAGGCTATCTGGATGAGAAAGATCTTGGTTGGTTTGTTTGGTTCTCAGATGGATTCGATAGTGATTCATTGTGATAATCTGATTTGCATTAAACTCTCGATTAATCCTATGTTTCATGATAGGTCCAAGCATAAATATATCCGGTACCATCATCTCAGAGATTTTGTGCAGAGGAGAATCATGTTGCTTCAATACATTCCCACGGAAGATCAGGATGCAGATATTCTGACGAAGGCGCTCACCAGGAGAAAATTCAAATACCATAGAGACAAGATCAGGGTGAAGGATAATTCCTTTCTTTTTGAGAGGGAGTGTTGAGATTCAACAAGAAATTTTTTTAGCACCCATGATCCTAGTGAAAATTAAGCACCTACACTAGGGTGGGGCCCACAGGCTATTTTTAGGTGCATGTCTATTTTTATTATCCCTTAATTTAGATGGAAATTAAACTGTAATCTATTCTCAATGTGGACTTGAAAATAGTTAACTGAACTGGAAAATTAGTTAGCGAAGTGAATTTCGAGTTAGAGGTTGGTTGGTGGGACATGCAGAGTAATTCTAGTTATAACAAAGTTGGAAGTGCAGTGATGCACGAGTTTGTGCAAGTTGTAAATAGTTTAACTCAGTTAAGTGAGTTAAACTCAGTTGTGCTAGTTGTAACTGAAGATACACTAGTGAGAGATCAAGTGAATTAAATATTAATTAATTCACATGTAGTGATCTCACATGCAACTGAAGATTTACTATTATTAACTGCATGCATGTCAGATCCAGTGGAGACCCAGTTGAGTTCTAGGTGAAAGGGAATATAACTATCAGTTGTGACATTATCCACTTTCACACATGCAAGCACACACACATTGGATGTGTCCATGATACTTGCACAGTCAAGGCAGGCATGATTGCATCAATTCAAGGATTTCATTCAGCAGGGATTGCACAGTGAAGGTAGGTTGTCTGGAGGCAGTAAATTGGCTAAGGGATTTGCAAATTTTTGCATGAAAGTGTGAGAAAATTAGCTGATGCACTGAGAGCTCTTGTGAGAAGATTTTTATATGTAATTGTTTCATTATCCATGATATAATCTACAATAGAAGATAGTGGGGTTTTTAGTTGTAAGCTTTCCCTAGGAAATTATTTGTGTTGTGTGTGATTGATCTTTCTTCATGCTTATGTAATTGGCTATTGTGTTTTTAATTCCACAAAGATTTGTAGAAGCGATTCAATATTTAAATTTAGCAACTTTTTAGATTGAGTGAATCCAAGATATACATGCATATAGTATAATTTCTACAACTTTTAGATTCCTCATGGATTTTGCATGGAATATTCTACAAAATATTCTAGGGAATATTCCTCCATAATATTTTGTCTCAAAAATCATGCCCCACATGGGCTGAGTTCCATGCAGTCTTGGTTACGCCACTCCAAATTCATTTGTTCATTTTTGACCTTCCAGTCCTCTATGCTTCGTTCCAATGCTCACAGATCCCATGCTCCTGTCAAATGATAATACACGACTTAAATAAAATTTGGTGGATGATATTTGAAAACCCTCCAAATTGGCATATTGTTCACACCACTATGTTTGGATATTTGAAGGGTGGGGTTACACGTTCAAATCTACAAATATTTTGTTTTCATATGACTGTCGGTTTGACATATATGTTAAAACCTCTATTTATATATAACCATATAACCAATGGCCACATATAGTTGGTTTTTTTTTCTTTTATTTGTTTTGACCAAAAACCATTTGCTATAACATATGGTTACCACTTTTCATAATAATCACATATGATCATTAAAATGATCTTCTGATCGAAACCCTAGTGGAGCTCTGCAGCAGGCCACCCGCCATGACCAAGGGTTTGGAGGTTTCCATGCAGGCTGCCCTGGGAAGACCTCCCTCCCAGACCCTTAGGCCGTGATCGGTCTTCTGGTAAGCCTTGAGGCTCACCTATGATAGAAACCAGTGGGGGGACCGTTTCTCCCCCAATCACAAGCCAGCCTCCCATAGGGGCGGCGGTAGGGGCTGACATCGACAGTTAGCAAAACTCTAGACCGTCTCATGACACTTCAGGGGTGACTCCCACAATGCAGTAGAAAACTACATCAGCAATAGAAGAAGCGAACACCACGCCAGCAACATGCATTCTGAAGAACCCCAAAATAAAAATGATCAAACTCCCTGCACATCACATCAATGAAAGAATCCAGTTCATGAAGTTTCATGCATTGATAGGCAAGTTCATGGGTTTCTGTAATGACCCAACTCGAGTTATAGGGAACATAGAATATTAGCATGCATATGATACCTGCATATGATAGCTATATATGCATGTATCACGTGTACTGCACCAGTATATGCATTAACCAATTATGAAAAGTCTCAGTGTAGGGTAATTAGTGAATTATTGAAGTATTAAGTAAATACCTAACTCACCTGAATATAATGAATTTATTGTGAGGTAAAACTTATACCTACCACTATCATAATATAGCTAATATTTTGTTCAAAGGAAAGTAAAAGCATTGACTTATGCAAATAAAATATGATATTTTATTAAAATCCAAGATATTTACTAAATAAAGATATTTAATAAATCCAAGATATTTTAGGAATCCAAGATATTTATGAAATAATATTTTAATATAACTCTAAGATATTTTAATAAATATATTGAAAGGATATTTGACCAAGATATTTATTAAAAGAGTATATTTTAATAAATATCTTAGGGAATTTGTGTATAAAAGGAGAATGGGGGGAAACTTGATAGGCATGGGTGAGTGAGGTGGGAAAAATGATTCGGATGCTGTCAGAGGATTTCTAATTGTGGAAGACAAGAGCAATGAGTTCTAATGGAGTCATAGAGTGATCTTCATTGTTATTGGAGTTATGGGCATGGGGGTCAAAAGACTTGTCTTTTGGATTTGGGGACCGGAGAGGTTGACCCCAGATAGGCTGGGAGGAAAATGGCGGTTTGGTAAAGAGAGTGGGAGAGGGAGCCATGACGAGTCAGGAACATCTTCAAACACGGTTCCGGGTAAGTATTCAATAGTGAATTGATATATCTTGCTTCAAAAATTCATTCTGGATTGTGTAGTATCAATTTTGTTAATGATTGTTAAATTGTGAAAATTAAGGCCTTTACACATGGTATCAAAGCAAAATTCTTGGTTATTGAAAAATTTATTGTTGAAGAGTTGGCGAGTTCGATTAGTGGCAAGAGAAGAAGAAACGATAAAAAAAAGGCGGTACTCAACAATGCCCCAATCATCAAGTGACCAAAACAAATTCCTCCTCATATGTAAGTCACACCTTGGATAATATGAAAGACACCCTCAATTGAGAAGCATGCATAAACATTTGTAAAATCCAATATTGATTTTTTAACACCTTGGTCTATTCAGGAAATTTGAAGAGAACCCTTCTTGAACAAATTAGACCAAGTATAATGCAAAATGAATAATGCATTTTCAAGAAGTAACAAATTCCTTCAATGAAAATAACCTCCCAGTAAGGGATCTTTAGAGTATTCAATTAACTCTTCCCCCATCTCCAACATAACCCTAATGATTAGCCCAGCAAAACCCTACTCCATGGCTTCTAGATTTTAGGATGAAGATGAGCTGGAATAACATGATAAAGAAGTTAATGTTATTATTATCTCTTTGGACCTAGATTATAGTTTAAATATCATTAGACTTAAAAGACAAATAAATAATAAGAATTAAAAGGTTGATTGGATCCATATGTAGTTTTGTGTTTTAAATTTCTTAATCAAAATGTATCAAGAAATTAGATCATGCGTCAACTAAGCAGTAAGTGTTTTGTGCTCTTGTTTCAATTCATTTTGTTTCTATCTATGCAATCATAAAGATTTGAGCATCCCTCCATTTAGATTTAGAGTCTCAACCTATGAGTTTTATAAGGTTAATCGGTTAATATAGTATATAAAATAGTAGCTACACCCTTATTTGTATATCCGTGTTTGATTATTCTATGTGACATTTATAATTGTGGGTTATATTTATAAGCATTTAAAAACTTATTTTGTATAACATTACCTTATTTTGGATGGATACTTAAGGCTGTCATTTTGTACTATTACATGTAAGAATATGTTATTTGCTTAAAGATTGTTAGTACATGGATACTGGTATAAATTATGAATTATGTTATGGATATGGTATCTATAATTTTACCCATCAACATAAATGATGAGATAGAAATAAAATAATGATTACACTTGACTATTTAAGGGAAAAATGAATTTACGGACTTATTGGATAAACATAACCAAATATGTTATATGAACTCAAAGATCAATATCGTAGATAGCAACATATTTGGAATGTGTAGAAATTTTTATTGAATAAAAATTTGCTTTGAATATATTAATACACATGTTATAATGTGTGGAAAAGTTTTTACATCGCAAATGGTATCATTACCAAACCGGCCGCGTGATGACAAAACTCCAAGAACAATTGAGATTCACTGAGGTTCCATGATAGGGTGTTAACCCTGGTCCTACTAGGAGGGGTGGAGGTGTTTCCCACCATTTATCCTCCAAAACCTGGAGTTACGGGAGGGTTGTACGAGTCATGCTCCCCTAGACGTGTGATGATGATTGTCAGATGCCTACTAGGGAATCAGGTCAATATAGTCGACGTTGTAACCCTTGAGTTCTATGAATGGTTAGGTCAGTATAGATGACGCCATGTCATGCCAGTAGACGACAGATGAGATGGGGGCGGAAGATATTAAGAAGGATAGGATGATTCTAGAATAGCTTGGGAACTCTTTTGGGGCACAACGTGACTGCTAAATTTGTAAACCAATAAATGATCGAATCATAAATGTTAAAGTGTTCTCATACATCAAACGAAAATTCAATTATGGCACACCACCCTTATATGATTATACTAATCACATAAATAATTAATGATATACGACATAAAACTTTATTTCGGGACGAAATTTTCTGAAGGAGGGGTGTATGTAATGACCCAACTCGAGTTATAGGGAACATAGAATATTAGCATGCATATGAGACCTGCATATGATAGCTATATATGCATGTATCACGTGTACTGCACTAGTATATGCACTAATCAATTATGAAAAGTCTCAGTGCAGGGTAATGAGTGAATTATTGAAGTATTGAGTAAATACCTAACTCACCTGAATATAATGAATGTATTGTGAGGTAAAAGTTATACCTACCACTATCATAATATAACTAATATTTTGTTCAAAGGAAAGTAAAAGCATTAACTTATGCAAATAAAATATGATATTTTAATAACATCCAAGATATTTACTAAATAAAGATATTTAATAAATCCAAGATATTTTAGGAATACAAGATATTTATGAAATAATAATATTTTAATATAACTCTAATATATTTTAAAAGAAGATATTTTAATAAATATATTGAAAGGATATTTGACTAAGATATTTAATAAAAGAGGATATTTTAATAAATATCTTAGGGGATGTGTGTATAAAAGGAGAAGGGGGGGGGACTTGATGGGCATGGGTGAGTGAGGTGGGAAAATTGACCTGGATGTTGTCAAAGGATTTCTAATTGTGGAAGACAAGAGCAGTGATTTCTAACATAGTCATAGAGTGATCTTGATTGTTATTGAATTTTTTAGCACGGGGGCCAGAAGACTTGTCTTCTGGATCTGGGAACCGGAGAGGTTGACCCCAAATAGGTTTGGAGGAAAATGGCGGTTTGGTAATGGGAGTGGGAGAGGGAGCCATGATGGGTCAGGAACATCTTCAAACACGGTTCCAGATAAGTATTAAATAGTGAATTGATATATCCTGATTCAAAAGTTCATTCTGGATTGTGTAGTATCATTTTTGTTAATGATTGTTAAATTGTGAAAACTAAGGTCTTTACACATGGTATCAGAGCTAGTTTCAAACCCTTCGACCTTATAGGCCCCACACGTTGTGTAATGTTCTGACTGTGGTGTGAAAATTTTATCAAATAAATAAGTCGAGTGCCATCAATTTCAACGCTTGCACTGTCATGTTTCTCCATTACTTTAATCAAGTATTTTCAAGTAATTGCAGTTCCTATTTGTCTTATGTCCATTTCCATAGGAAATTTCGAAGAATTTGGGTATAATACGGTATACCATCAACTATAATAGCCACTGAGCAGATATTGTTCACACCATAACAGAAGACAGAGCCACTGACTAATGGTAGATTCAAAATAGTTTATGAAGTGATTTAATACAAACAATAATACCAATTATAGTATATTCAATACAAATAGTAATACAATTTTTCTAGTTACATTCCGTAACTGTAGTAGCTTCAATGAAATACAAATGAGTCTACGAAGTTGAAAACACTGACCCCTAATAAACGAGACGAGGAGAAGTTAATATTGAGTCTACTATGGGATGTTTTATGTGATTGTATTTAGAGGCATCGAAATGTAAAAATAAAAAATAAAAATAAAAATAAAAAAAATCTATGCACCCTTCAATCACTAAGTGGTGGGGGAACTAAATACTTTTCAGTAAATAAGAATAAGCAATTGAAAAGTCTTGCTACAAATCTGAGATATTCGAGAAGCCCATGAAGTGTGACTTATATTTGCCACAACACATGGACCTGTAGAATGCTTGAAATTTTGGGGTTCCATATTTCATTTCCTCTACTAGTCCATGTGTTCAGAAACTCAAGCAGACTTTTCCAGTTTCGTATAAATTGGGATTCAATTTAAGCCTGTGAGAATGATAGTAGACTGGGGGTGGTGCATCATCGTAATCCCCCATTGTAGCACAAAAAAAAACTAGAGAAAAATCCTATCTGTCCAGCCACCGTCTTCACTCCATGAAACCGTTAGGAGAGATTTCGTGGAATTGCGAGTAGGACATAGACGCCCATGTTATTGTAAATCACCAAGTGATGTCAAGTGACCAGCGGATGCAAAATTGTAAGTTTAATTATATTTCACAAAGATAATTTCAGTTGTGAAATGAGTAGTTTAAATCAGAAAGGGGAACCATCGAAGTGAGTTTTATCACCCACGTTATGAAAATAATATAGTTGTGTGGGTTCTTACTCCCCATTTCTCATCGCTTTCTCTGTTCATGTGCACATCTTATTGACGTAAAAAATTATTCATCTCAATATGTTCAATTTACTGTTGCTGGAGATCACCCATCGTACTGTCGGTGTTGAGCTTGTGAGGAAATTCGGTTTGTCGGGTTAAGAATGCCTTATCGCTCACTCACTAGAGGTCGGTGTAAATGATGGGACAGAGTTAATTATCATAATTGAGCACTTATTTTCGGTGTACATGATGGGACAGAGTTAATTATCATAATTTAACACTTGTTATCGGTGTACATGATGGGACAGATTTTCTTGAATGTGAAAATATAAAATAACCTAAAATTTAAGCTGGGCAATAGAACATAGCTAGTGAAAATGCATTATTAGCCTATCAGGGAAATGCAGGCTATAATCACATCAGGGTCCGAAGAAATAATTTCTTTACAATATAAACAAAGAATAATATATTTTCTATGGATTTGTAATGCAAATGCATTATCAGCCTATCAGGGAAATGCAGCCTATAATCACATTAGGGTCGAAAGAAATCATTTATTTACAATATAAGCAAAGAATAATATATTTTCTATGGATTTTTCGAATGATTTGGATACTTACACATTGGTACTAAAATTATCTTTCCTCGTTGGCAGGCTTCCTCGTTATTAATAATATAATACCTAAATAAATTTGTAGTTAATTAATTAATTAATGTCATTATTTAGGTTCATTCACCACAAGAGGAGCTTAAAAAAAAAAAAAAAACTGATACAAGTTTACTAAAGACACTTGTCCTAGAGTTTTCGTAATAATCTTGCACTATGTATTAAGAATTACTATGAATTTAAAGTAATTATTAAACTTCCAATACAAACGATAAGCCCAAAATTCAATACCCAAGGCACTCATTCCTAACCTTGGTCGCATGTAATGAAACAAGGTAAGTGTTGTGTGTTATAAATTTAAATTTAAGCACTTTTGTTATAACATAAATTGGCCAGTAGGTGATTCCTAGAAGGTATTAGTACCTTACGATTTAAGCCACGGTTTCAGGCCCTTGTTTGTATGAATCAGGCTTGAATTAATCCCCAAACTTAGGGTCTATAAAATTTGATGTTGTGCGTGAAATTGTTGGTAGTTAATTTTCTTGGGAGTTGAAAAGTTCTAACAACATTTTTTAAATTTTAAACCAACCCATAGACTTGATTCACTTAATTATCAAACATTTAAATTTTGTTTTTATATACATTGGTTTCCCATTTTATTATTATTATTAATATGCCTAATTTAGTTTGGTGGTTAAATAAAGTCTCTTTACATAGTTTAGTGAGTTTCTCTCACTTAAAAATCCAATAAACATTTTTTTATTAAAAATAAAAATAAAAACTAGCTGCCTAATTTATTTTGTTTTGAATACTCTTTATAATATTGATTACATAATAAATTCAAACCTTAAATATTCCATAATGCTAACTCCGCTTGGAAAATCGACCTGTAGAGGTAACCCTAGCCAGGTGGAATTACAATAGTAGTTAAATATGTGGTAGTTTGTCAGTTTAGTTGACCAAGTGTCTACTTAAACAATGCTAGAAGCTTCTCTTAGAAATTCGAAGTCATTTTACTCTTAATTATAGATAAGACAATTATTAAAATTGTATTTGTAGCTATCATAGATTAGATTTATTTTACTTTAAAAACATGGTATTACACACAATTTAAATATTTGGAAATAATAATTAAATCCATGATGTTATAAACCTTGTGACACATACAAAAAGTATGTCTATTTGATTAAGTATATTATATCCTCTTCACGTTGGGTAGTTATAAGTATAAATACCTAGAGACAACCATTATGATGTTACATCTCTAATTTGCACGAAGTGCCAAAATGTTTGAGAGTTCTGGGTACATAGTTACATCTGTGAAAATTTGAAAATTCAATTCATACCTTAGATTAAATAATAATAATAATAATAACAGATAGAAAGAAACCTCGACATTATATGAAATAGTGAGAAAAGATAAAACAAATCCAAAAGTGTCAATAATCCATTCCATAACCACTTTTAGGACTAGAAAATTCTAAGCTAGTACGACAAAGTGATACTATAGTCTATCTAGATTCTAGACCTATGCATATTGCTAAGAATTATTAAGCATCAGGATAGAACACCATGCATTAGGACAAGGAGGTAGTGATACCACTCTCCTTGACCTCAATACCAGTAAGACCTGCCTACAGGTAAATGTGAGCTCGAATTTACGAAATTATATTTATTAAATCTAACAGTTGAGACCCATTTCGATTTATAAACAAAAGAGTATTAGCATGTATACGACATATGCATATGATATCCACATATGCATACATCGCATACATCACACTAGTATACATACCTGCTAGTATTGAGAATAGCTAAGTAGGTTAATAAGTCAATTATGAAAATAGATCCCTAACTACCTTGATATAATAAATATGTCGAGTGAGACCTTTAATAAATATCGGGTAATATCTGAGTTAGGGTAACAAATTGAATATCGTAATGCATTTCTATCTCGTCGAGATATAATGAGATATCAAGCTAGGTATTTAACATATATACCACTCTTATATACTTACACATGGTAAAGCACTGATAATATATATATATATATATATATAAGAGAATAAATAAAGTAATAATATAATTTGATTAAAATTATAGAGTTAATTTAATTAATTTAAAAATATATATATATAATAAAATTAATCTTAAATTAATTAAACAAAATAATATGGCAACATAGCATTGTTCGAGGAATTTAAATAACCCTTAAGGATAACAATGTGAATTAGGAAAGGGAAACTTATCGTTAGTATGAACAGTTGAAGCTATATAAAATGATTCATGGTGATTATTTAGGGATATATAAATATTATTTGGTTGACCTTGCTCCAAATAAGTCAACTCTTGAAGGGAGGAAGAATGGTAATGAAAGCATGATTATGGACATTATGACAAAGTCATTAGATGTAAAGTAAGATACAACCACATAAAATGCAAACCTAGTTTGAGGTAAAATGATGGATGAAAGAAGCCACTAACTATTCAAGAAATGTTTGGAGGAATTAAAAGTAATCAAATTAAGAGTACAAGTTTAGTTCACTAAAAGTACACATCAAACAAAAACAAAATGGATGAAACATATGTTAAGACAATAAGAAATCACCCTGTAAGGTAGTAAACACACTATTAGAATAGGATCTCCAAGGAGTACAAAGAGACATGGGAAAATTTCTAAGTATGATCTCCAATGTTACCATAGTATAATCGATATAGTTACCTAGGGAGGACAGGAAAAGAAAGGAATTACAAACTTATAATGATGATAATGAGTGTTAGTTATCGTATCCTTGATCAACTTAGAATAACGATATCAATAAAAATAGCACCAGAGGTGAGTGAGTGGAAGTTTCACAAGCAATATAAAAGTCAATAGCATTAGATTAAAGAGTGAATCCATAATAAAATGGATCAATTGGAGGATAATTTATGTGCATGGAAACATATATAATAATGTCTCCCTCTAATGGGAGAGTCACATTATATAATTGTATTTAGGTCACTAACTATATGCATGGATTACACACATCATAGAGTATGATTGGGAAATTCTATTTCGTGATGCCTTAAAACATGAAATGATAAGTAAATTACATTTGATATTCACTTTATTGAATTATTTATAGAGTCTTACCCAAGTTATTTGGGGAATAGTAACAACATTTCCAAGTGTAATAATTTTATGCAATAAGAGAGAAGGAAAGAAAACCATGATGACTAGAGTTGAGAAAACAAAGTCAATTTAAAAGAAAAGAAAAAAAAGAATATATATATATATATATATATATATATATATATATATATATATATATATATATATATATATATATATATATATATCGAGTAGACATGGAATATTAGGAATATCTGGTATGAAGAAGTGAAGGGATGTTTTCTATCAAAAAGAATTTTCTTAAGGATATGAGCAACATGATGGGTAAGGGTCAAAGCAATGACCTATATGGAGTTGTGAGAACTCCTAATTTGTTAAGAATAACAAGTGATAAACTAGGAAAATGTTTAAAAATAAATATTAAAGATAATAATTGTATACCATTAGAAAAGGACATATATTTGGTGATAAGATGAGGCTTAAGGACTAATGAGAAAAAGATTAAATGTGAAGCATAAAATTTGGTATGCCATTAATGGGTTATGTGATTGGAAGAAATAAGTCAATGAAAAAAAACAAAAATAAATTAAAAATTAAAAATTAAAAAAAAATAAAAAATAAAAAATAAAAAGACTATGATCATTACAATATCTAAAAAGGCTATGGTCATATGCTAGTCTGAAACTTAGGTTACTAATTGATATTGAAACCTTGAAATTAACGCTTCAAGTGACCAGAACAAATTCCTCCTCATATGTAAGTGACACCTTGGATAATATGAAAGGCACCCTCAATTGAGAAGCATGCATAAACATTTGTAAGATCCAACATTGATTTTCTAACACCTTGGTCTATTTGGGAAATTTGAAGAGAACCATGCTTGAACAAAGTAGACCAAGTATAATGCAAAATGAATAATGCATTTTCAAGAAGTAAAAAATCACTTCAATGAAAATAACCTCCCACTAAGGGATCTTTAGAGCAGTCAATTAACTCTTCCCCCATCTCCAGCATAACCCTAATGATTAGCCCTACAAAACCCTACTCCATGGCTTCTAGATTTTAGTCTGAAGATGAGCTGGAATAACATGATAAAGAAGTTAATGTTATTATTATCTCTTTGGATCTAGATTACAGATCAAATATAATTAGACTTAAAAGACAAATAAATAACAAGAATTAAAAGGTTGACTGGATCCATATGTAGTTTTGTGTTTTAAATTTTTTAATCAACATGTATCAAGAAAATAGATCATGCTTCAACTAAGCAGTAAGTGTTTTGTGCTCTTGTTTCAATTGATTTCGTTTCTATATATTCAACCATAAATATTGGAGCATCCCTCCATTTAGATTTACAGTCTCAAACTATGAATTTTATAAGGTTAATCGGTTAATATAGTATAGAAAATAGTAGCTACACCCTTATTTGTATATTAGTGTTCGATTATTCTATATGACATTTATAATTGTGGGTTATATTTATAAGCATTTAAAAACTTATTTTGTATAACCTTACCTTATTTTGGATGGATACTTAAGGTTGTTCTTTTGTACTATTACATGTAAGAATATATTATTTTCTTAAACATTGGTGGTGCATGGATACCAATATGAAGAAATTTTTGCTTAAACATTGTTGGTACATGGATACTGATATAAATTATGAATTATGTTATGGATATGGTATCTATAATTTTACCTTTCAACATAAATGATGAGATAGAAATAAAAGAATTATTACACTTGACTATTTAAGGGGGAAATGAATTTACAGACATATTGGATAAACATAACCAAGTATGTTATATGAACTCAAAGATCAATATCGTAGATAGAAACATATTTGGAATGTGTAGAAATTGTTTTTGAATAACAATTTGCTTTGAATATATTAATACACATGTTATAATTTGTGGACAAGTGTTTACATCGCAGATGGTATCATTACCAAACCGATAGCGTGATGACAAAACTCCAAGAACAATTGATATTGATTGAGGTTCCATGATAGGGTGTTAACGTTGGTCTTACTAGGAGGGGTGGAGGTGTTTCCCAGCGTTTATCCTCCAAAACCTGGAGTCATGGGAGGGTTGTGCGAGTCACGCTCCCCAGACGTGTGATGATGATTGTCGGATGCCTACTAGGGAATCAGGTTGATATAGTCGACATTATAACCCTTGAGGTCTACGAATAGTTAGGTCAGTATAGTTGACGACATGTCATGCCAGTAGAGGACGAATAAGATGGGGGCAGAAGAGATTAGGAAGGATAGGATGATTCTAGAATAACTTGGGAACTCTATTGGGGCAAGATGTGATTACTAAATTTATAAACCAATAAATGATCAAATCATAAATGTTAAAGTGTTCTCACACATTAAACAAAAATTAAATTATGGTACACCACTCTTATATGATTATACTAATCACTTAAATAATTAATGATATATGACATAAAACTTAACTTCAGGATGAAGTTTTTTGAAGGAGGGGTGTATGTAATGACCCAACTTGAGTTATAGGGAATATAGAATATTAGCATGCATATGATAGCTACATATGCATGTATCACGTGTACCACACTAGTATATGCACTAATCAATTATAAAAAGTCTCAGTGTAGGGTAATGAGTGAATTATTGAAGTATTGAATAAATACCTAACTCATCTGAATATAATGAATGTATTATGAGGTAAAATTTATACCTACCACTAACATAATATAACTAATATTTTGTTCAAAGGAAAGTAAAAGCATTGACTTATGCAAATAAAATATGATATTTTAATAAAATCCAAGATATTTACTAAATAAATATATTTAATAAATCCAAGATATTTATGAAATAATAATATTTTAATATAACTCCAAGATATTTTAAAAGAAGATATTTTAATAAGTATCTTGAAAGGATATTTGACTAAGATATTTATTAAAAGAGAATATTTTAATAAATATCTTAGGGGATTTGTGTATAAAAGGAGAAGGGGGGGGGGACTTGATGGGCATGGGTGAGTGAGGTGGGAAAACTAACTTGGATGTTGTCAGAGGATTTCTAATTGTGGAAGACAAGAGCATTGAGTTCTAACAGAGTCACAGAGTGATATTGATTTTTATTGGAGTTTTGGGCATGGGGACCAGAAGACTTGTCTTCTGGATCTAGGGACCGGAGAGGTTGACCCCAAATAGGCTGGGAGGAAAATGGCGGTTTGGTAATGGGAGCGGGAGAGGGAGCCATGACGAGTTAGAAACATCTTCAAATACAATTCTAGGTAAGTATTAAATAGTGAATTGATATATCCTGCTTCAAAAGTTCATTCTGGATTGTGTAGTATCAATTTTGTTAATGATTGTTAAATTGTGAAAATTAAGGTCTTTACATTTTCTGGCCCACTGAAAAAGCCCTCCGAGGATGGATAGCTTCCAAATGGAAACCCAAGGGCCATATTGACCTTCAGCTGTGTCTTAAAGGCTTCTTCAATGTAATATTTACCTGCATTGAACAAAAAATTATGATCATGGATGGAGGACCCTATTTATTTAACTTCGCAGGCTTATACCTCTGACACTGGATGGATCGGTTCAACCCTGACAAACAAGATCTTACATAGGCCCCAGTCTAGATTCGACTCTACTCCCTCCGCCAGGATTACTAGGATGAGTTGACCCTCAAGGATATAGGCAATTCCATAGGGGAATTCGTCAAGACAGTGGAGGAAACAAATATCAACCGCTATGCAGCATATGCTCGAATCTGTGTCTACATGAACATAGAAGAGTCGCTACCAGGCGAGGTAAGTTTGTTGCACGAAGACTTTGAATGGATAAAAACTGTAGATTATGGGCATGTTCCTTTTAGATGCCGGAGGTGTCACCAACATGGGCATCTATTCAGATATTTCCCTCTAAACAAAAAAGTGGCAGCTAAAAATGAATCAAACGACCAAGCAAAAGAAGGATTCATGAAGGTAGCAATCAAGAAAAGGCATAACAATATAATTAATTCTCACCAGAATACAAAAGGACCCACGACTAGCAATAGCTTCGCAGCCCTAAATCAACTGAGTGAAAATGATAATGAACCAGCCAACGAAGCCAGGCAAACCTCATAGGAGTAGCCCCAAACCTCCAGACACAACAAAACAAGATCCAACCAGAGGCCTTTATGAAACCCCAAACCCCTAGATTCATAAGGGACAACTCAACATCGAAGGGTAAATAACAGGTGTTGGATGTGATCCTAGAAGCCATGGAGGAATATCTAGATAGCATTGACCTCGAGGGCCTGGACCTCATAGGGTTAGAGGATGCATGCAATAAGAAGGAATTTCACTTAATATACAAGCAGCAGGTCCAAAATCTGGAAGAAATCCTAACCCGAGCACAACATCTCCCCTCTCTGGGCATTCAGGGGGGTACACTCATAAATAAAAAATACTTCATGAAAGAGTCCCACAAAATAGGACGGAAAACAACGCTGCAAAAAACAATAGAAATGGGCAAGGAAATGGTGGATTCTGGGAGATTCCCAAAGTTAACACGATTCTTCGCCTACACTACCAACACCCCCCCACCCCCCATGAAGATCATATCATGGAATATAATAGGGCTTAATAGCCCCACCAAGCACATCATAATAAAGAAAAGAATCACTGAGGAACACCTTGCTATTTTCTACATGCAAGAAACCAAATGTTCTAACTTCACTCTGGAAACAATCTTCAAAAATATATGGAAAGGATGCAAAACAATAGTGGTACATGCCAATGGAGCTTCTAGAGGACTGGCAATCATCAGGAACCCCCAAATCATCTCCCTAGAGAACTATTATGCCAATAGGAATTTCATTCAGGCCAAATTTCACTTGATTTGAACAGACATCCATGGCTTGCTAACGAATTTCTACTTTCCCCAGAATCTTCACCAAAAAATAGAGCTTCTGGAAAACATGGTTGAACTCAATAAACAGAGATCTCTACCACTCTGGATGCTAGGAGGATATTTCAATATGATAACAAATCTATAGGAAAAAAAGGGAGGAAGAATGCATCTTGACCTGGATAGCAATGGATTCAAGAACTTCATCCAAGAAAACCATCTCATAGATCTGAAAACTTCCAATGGTGTCTTCACCTGGAATAATAGTGTAGGAATTTACAGGGTAAGTTCCTTAGATCAAAAACCAAAGGTCACTTCTCACAAACAGATCAAAAATCATTACACCAGTATTATCACATGGTTAAAACCCTCGAAGAGAGAAACATTCCATGGCCTGAGCCAACGCAGCCACTTCAGGCAATTTATTAATATAAAAATAAAAGTTACATATGTTTCTCTCATAAACGTTTACCGAAAAAATGACCCTCCATGCTCTTTAAATAGAGATCATGGACCAATCAGGTGTTAAGCCACGGATCAAGTGTCGTTAATATTGAGGAGAGAGTGAACCGTCGGATCACTACAAAGCGTGACCTTCGGATGATAAGTTACAAATGTACATAGTAAAGAAACACGTTTTACCTAACTCTACACTAGACTAAGTTATTCTTAACTATTTCCTATGTGTTGGAATATCCTAACATTCCCCCTTAAGAACAACTTGGGATATGATTGAAGGATTTACAAAGGTGACACAAAAGGAGCCTATTTCCTATGTGTTGAAATATCCTAACATCCCCCCTTAAGAACAAATTGGGATAGGATTGAAGGATTTACAAAGGTGACACAATAGGAGAAGGAAGGAGGCATTAGAGCCTATCCCAAGTTGTTCTTGAGGGGGGATGTTATGATATTCTGATGCATAGGAAATAGTTAAGAATAACTTAGTCTAGTGTAGAGTTAGGTAAAGTTTGTTTCTTTACTATGTAAATTTGTAACTTATAATCTGACGATCACAATTTGTAGTGATCTGACGGTTCACTCTCTCCTCGGTATTAATGACACTTGATCCGTGGCTTAACATCCGATTGGTCCATGATCTCTATTTAAAGAGCATGGAGGGTCATTTTTCCGGTAATCGTTTATGAGAGAAACATATGTAACTTTTCTTTTTATATTAATAAATTTCCTAAAGTGGTCGCGTTGGCTCAGGCTGTGGACTGTTTCCCTCTTCTTTTGTATCACCTTTGTAAATCCTTCAATCCTATCCCAATTTGTTCTTAAGGAGGGATGTTAGGATATTTTGACACAGGAAATATGCTCCTTTTGTGTCACCTTTGTAAATCCTTCAATCCTATCCCAAGTTTTTCTTAAGGGGGGATGTTAGGATATTACAACACTTAGGAAATAGTTAAGAATAACTTAGTCTAGTGTAGAGTTAGGTAAAGTGTGTTTCTTTACTATGTACATTTGTAACTTATAATCCGATTTTCATGATTTGTAGTGATCCAACAGTTCACTCTCTCCTCGATATTAACGACACTTGATCTATGGCTTAACACCAGATTGGTCCATGATCTCTATTTAAAGAGAATGGAGGGTAATTTTTCCGGTAATAGTGAGGAGAGAGTGAACCGTCAGATCACTACAAATCGTGACCGTCGGATTATAAGTTACAAATGTACATAGTAAAGAAACACACTTTACCTAACTCTACACTAGACTAAGTTATTCTTAACTATTTCCTATGTGTCAGAATATCCTAACATCCCCCCCTAAGAACAACTTGGGATAGGATTGAAGGATTTGCAAAGGTGATACAAAAGGAGCCTATTTCCTATGTATCGAAATATCCTAACATCCCCCCTTAAGAAAAAATTGCGATAGGATTGAAGGATTTAAAAAGGTGACACAATAGGAGAAGGAAGGAGGCATTAGAGCCTATCCCAAGTTGTTCTTAAGGGGTGATGTAGGATATTCCAACACATAGGAAATAGTTAAGAATAACTTAGTCTAGTGTAGAGTTAGGTACAGTGTGTTTCTTTACTATGTACATTTGTAACTTATAATATGACGGTCAAGATTTGTAGTGATCTGACGGTTCACTCTCTCCTTAGTATTAATGACACTTGATCCATGGCTTAACATTCGATTGGTCCATGATCTCTATTTAAAGAGCATGGAGGGTCATTTTTCTGGTAACCGTTTATGAGAGAAACATATGTAACTTTTCTTTTTATATTAATAAATTGCCTAAAGTGACTGCATTGGTTTAGGTCGTGGACTATTTCCCTCTTCTATTGTGTCACCTTTGTAAATCCTTCAATCATATCCCAATTTTTTCTTAAGGGGGGTATTAGGATATTTCGACACATAGGAAATAGGCTCCTTTTGTGTCATTTCTGTAAATCCTTCAATCCTATCCCAAGTTGTTCTTAAGGGGGGATGTTAGGATATTACGACACATAGGAAATATTTAAGAATAACTTAGTCTATTGTAGAGTTAGGTAAAGTGTGTTTCTTTACTATGTACATTTGTAACTTATAATTAGATGGTCACGATTTGTAGTGATCTGAAGGTTCACTCTCTCCTTGGTATTAACGACACTTGATCCATGGATTAACACCCGATTGGTCCATGATCTCTATTTAAAGAGCATGGAGGGTCATTTGTCCAATAATACTGAGGATAGAGTGAACCGCCAGATCACTACAAATCATGACCGTCAAATTATAAGTTGCAATTGTACATAGTAAAGAAACACACTTTACCTAACTCTACACTAGACTAAGTTATTCTTAACTATTTCCTATGTGTCGGAATATCCTAACATCCCCCTTTAAGAACAGCTTGGGATAGGATTGAAGGATTTATAAAGGTGACACAAAAGGAGCCCATTTCCTATGTGTCGAAATATCCTAACAAATAGAAGAGGAGGCACCCACCAAATAGCTTCTAGACTGGACTAGTTTCTCATCACATAAGACTTCATCCGTCTGGGGGGTGATCTAGTAGCCACCATCATTCTGGCCACAGGTTTTGACCACTGGCCAATAAAAATTCAATGGTTAAGACCAAGAATGCATGCTCCCAAACCATTTCTCTTTGAACACTATTGGCTCAGACATCCAGGGTTCAAGGAAATGGTCTCTGACTGGTGGACCTCCCTATTACCACCGCAAGGAACAAAAATTCTCTAGTTCCAGAAAAATTTGAAAATTCTCAAAGGTAAACTGAAGGTGTGGAACAAATACACCTTCGGCAATATCTTCAAAGATCAAAGAGAACTGGAAGAGAAAATGAAGAAGCTTCAACAAACTATCATCATGGAAGGATGCTCAGGCGATTCAGAGAATCTAGAGAAGATATTATCAACTCAGATGGAAGAAAGAAGGAGCCAAGAAGAAATCCTATGGAAAAAAAAATCTAGGATCTGCTGGCACAAATAGGGAGAACAAAACACAAAATTTTTCCACCACTCCACCATTCAGCATAGGATGCATAATAGAATCACTGTCCTCAAAAACCAAAATGGAAAGTGTCTAGAAAAGCAAGATGACATCACGAAGGAGTTGTGCAACCACTTCAGGAACATTCTGCAAGAACCTAATCATCAGAGACATGAGGCAATAGGAAAAATCACCCAGCACATTCCCAAGTTGGTTATGGAATAACACAACCAGACGCTGCTCAAATCCACCACACTTGCTGAGATGGAATAAGCAATTTTCCAACTGAAGGTCGGGAAAGCTCCAAGCCTTGATGGATTCACCACCAACTTCTTCCACTTATTCTGGGAAACCATCAAAGAAGAGGTTTGGGGTGTATTGAAGGAATCACGCACTACTCATTGGCTTATTCCAATGCTCAATGCCACCTTCATCACTCTTGTTCCAAAAGAAGACAATGAAACAATGCCAAGTAAGTACAGGACGATAGCACTCTAAAATATCATTTATAAGATAATTTCCAAAGTTATTGCTAACAGGTTGAAGCAGCTCCTCCCCCTGATTATCTCCCCGAAGCAAACGGGCTATGTTGAAAGATGAAAAATCCTTGATGGCATCATTTTAGCCCATGAGGTCATACATTCTCTAAAAACATCCAATAAACCAGGTATGCTCCTCAAAATTGATCTATCCAAGGCTTTTGATAAGCTCAGCTGGGACTATATCAAATATGTCCTTCTTTCCTTTGGCTTCAGCCACACATGGGTACGCTGGATCATGAGCCTCATAACCTCACTGTTTCTTTCCATCTTGGTCAATGGTATACCCTCTGCAACTTTCAACCCCTCAAGAGGAATTAGACAAGGGGACCCCCTTTCACCCTTCATTTTCATCATTATAGATGAAGGGCTGGGTCACCTCCTCAAAAGCTCCATCCATTCAGGTGATCTACAGGGTATACCCCTCCAAAACCTTCCCCCATCTTCACATCAACAATTTATGTATAACAACATGATCATGGGTTACCTCTCGGTCCAGGAAGCTCGTACCCTCAAATTTCTTCTAGATTCCTTCTCTGAATCCTCCGGTATAGAGGTCAACCCTAAAAAACCGCAAATCTTTTTCTTCCACACCCCCCCTCCTTTATCTCAGTGCAAAATTTTCCGCATCCTAGGCTTCTCCATCGCATCCTTACCCTACAAATACCTTGGAGCCCCTCTCATTGACATGGCCATTAATCACTCCTCATGGCGAGCACTGCTGGACAAAATGGAAACCAGGCTATCCAACTGGACCCATAGTACTCTCAATATAGCAGGTTGTTTAGTACTCATCAAAGCAGTTCTATGGTCTCTCCCCATTTACCTCTTCTCGGTACTTATAGCCCCCAAAGGGGTCCTCAAGGCCATGTGCAAACTGCAAATAAATTTCCTGTGGGTGGTAGTACCAAAGAGAAAAACAAATGGGCTCTAGTCAACTGGAAAGAAGTATGTACACCAAAAGGTCATGGGGGGCTAGGGTTTCACAATCCTAAGCACAACAACAACATCATGGGAGCTAGTATCTAGTGGAAATGGGTTTCCAACCCCCACACTCCATGGGCTAACCTGTGGGAAGCCAAATATGCTTGTACATGTACCAAGGAGGACCTTATCAGATTCAACATAGAGCCAGGAGGATCTCAAATCTGGAAAGCAACAAGCAACCAAAAGTAGAGGATACAGACCCACAGCTTCTGGGAGTTGCGCAAAAACAATCAAGCTAGATTCTGGGAGGACTCCTGGCAATAACTTCCAAGACTCTCCTCCATCTTTCCCAGACCATTGTGAAGCGCAACTTTACAGGAAAGGTAGAGGAAGTGTGTACAGGATTTCTAGACCGTTGACACAACTTAAGGATACAAGAACTGGCTACATACGGATAGATGGCAAGGCGACTAGAATAATGAAAATCACATAGACATCTGGAAGGAACTAAGCACTAAAATAAAAATCAGAGCCCAGCCAGGACCTGGTATCCTTCGATGGGGTCACATGTCAAGTGGCAACTACTCCACCAAGGAAGCCTACAACCTCTTACATCAGTAGAACCCAGATCCTACCAATCTCATCTAGAAAAAGTTATGGTCAGCCAAAATCTAGCCCAAAGTAGCTACCTTTTTATGGCTGCTCAGGAAATGTCACATCCTCACATGGGAGAATATTTTGAAGAGAGGGTTTGTAGGATCCTCTAGATGCCCTCTTTTCCAGGAAAATTTGGAAACCATCGACCACCAATTGGACCAATGCCCTATCTCTAATGCCATGTGGGACTGAATAGCAGTCCTATGCAGACGTACCAACAGACAAAGGGGAAACGTCATCAACACCATCAGTAGATGGACAGACAATCCTTATTCCAACAATCTTCTGAACAGACTCTGGTAGATAATTCTAGGCCTACTTGTCTGGAATAAATGGAAAGAAAGGAGCAGTCAAATGTTTAAAGACAAATTATCCACCCTAGAGCAGCTATGGGTAAGGATACACGGAAACCTCACTGAAACGATGGCCCTCGATTCCTAGAGCTAGGAGGATCTCCCCATCTCTATTGTTGAGCATAACATATGAGACAACTAGAATATGAACATAAATACCCCCCTGTACATCACCCCAAGGAGCACTAGAAGAACCCCTGCTCCTAAAAAATGGAAGCCTCCCCCAAATGGCTTCTTCAAATGTAATTTTGATGGCGCTTTCAAAGGAAACCCCCGAAATGTAGGATTTGGAGGTATTTTCATGAACTCTTAGGGTGAGCCACTTCGGATCTACTATGGAAATATGGGGTGGGATAGCAAAAACTCTATGGAGCTTGAGGGGCTCATCTAGGGTATCTACATAGCAATTGAGTTTAACTATTTTCCCCTAGAAATGGAGGGAGACTCACAAATCATCACTATGGCGGCCACAATAATTCTCCATGGTGTGGCTTCCACAAAGTTATCCACCAGCTGGATGATTTCCCACAGGCTCAAACTTTTGGAACAGTTGATACACAATCACAGAGCTATTACTTTTCACCATGTGCACAGGAAAGAAAACTCAGTTGTGTACCTCCTCGCGAACAACGGGGTGGAAAGTCACAGAGAGTTGTATCATTCCAGCCTCACCCAGGCTGAGGAAGATTCTTTTAGAAGAGAATGTGAATCTCTCATTCAAAATTATCTCCTCTCCCCGGATGCGGGTGACAACAGAAATACGAATGACAACTACCTCTCCCATACCCACGAGGATGAATATATGCAGCGCAGGTCCTCACCCAATGTAGAACCTCACGCTAGGAATCATCCACATGAGATGAACGAGATAATGCATGATGAAGACATGCTTGGATAGCATCATCCCCTCTAGGGTACCTCTCTATAGAAATCGTTCTAAATGATTACCTGGATTGACACGCTGATCGGCCAAAACTCATCACTCGAGCCCACTCATGAAAACAGTTATGGCACGCAGCTGCGTGTGAGGCACAATCATGTTCTACCCCTTCGCATGTGTCACGTGCCTTTTAAAATGAAGGCCCCTCAGCACAAAGAGACACACAGTCAGCTCCTTCAGGATTATATTGTTACAGTTCTCACCCTCCTGTGCACCCAGTTCGCTGTGCAGCCCTCCCCCCATAGTTGTGATGTGCAGAAAACCCTGGGCTGTGATTCCCCATGCCTGTGCATCTTACCCTAACTCCATCTGTCTTTCCAGTCTCATAAGTCTAGGTGCACCCATTATCTCGCGCCCCTTAATGCACTTTTCCCTTCAGCGCTCCCCCCCGTCCCCATGCACTCCTCCCCTGCTTCACACTTCCCTCCCTATTGAGCATTCCCCTAGCTCTATAAATCCTCTGCTTTAGATGACCATGTATCTTAGGCTACGCCAAAGAACCATCCGTGGAGGTCATAGAGGTGCACTCCCCAGTCGTTACCACCGAGGGCCGGGTAATCGCTTGGAGTCTGTTGAAGGCTCCTCCTCATGAAGTGACGCTAGACAGAGCCCCGAACCTGATCAAGAGGAGGATGCCTTTGCACAGGTTTCACAGAGAGACAGATGTGGACCATGGAAGTCCACCATTGCACACCAAGTGCACCCCCTTCCGTGCTAAACCAAGCCTCTTCCATCTCAGGAAGATGAGGGGGATGATATAGATGTTTGGATTCTGGATTCTGAAGGTACCTGGATGCGTGTCCCTGATGCAGAATACCCAGTGGCTCCCATCCTCTGTACACCAGTCTCCAAACCCTCGCCTCCACCCACTGATACAGAGGAAGCTGTTGTGTAGGCGTACGTCTGCCCCATAGTGGAGGAATATCCAGACATCGATGATGGAGCCGAATACCAAGGACTGCGCAGCAGCTCAGTTCTTCCCTATTTTTTTTTAATGCTTGCTATCACCACGGAATTTCTAGTTACACCAATGCTTCAGCACACTTTGTAATTTCTAGTTATACCAACGCTTCAACGCATTTTTTAATTTATTATTTCATGTACTTTCCGGGCTAGTTTCCTCCATGGAGGTATTCCCTTATCCGTGCAACAAAGTCTGGGATTGGTTAAGCGCGGCTTACCAACCCAGCTTGTAGAATATGTATTGTTTCTATTTTTGAATTAATATAGATTAGCGTAATTTACCATAAAAAAAAAATCATATGGTTACCACTTTAAATAAAAATGTTATTCGTTATAACAACTTGGGCATATATAAAATTTGGTCAATATATTTGTTTCTAAAGTTGACTCCATGGATCATAATAACCCCAAGGTTAAACCATATTGTTTGTTGGGCCCCTCTTTTTCTATGTCTTTTCAAACTTTAAACTGCAATAAGTTGATCATACAGCCTCGGATTTGAGTGTCGTATGCGCCACTAGAATCGTATCAATGATAAATACAACTTGTTATTGGTTTATATTCATTTTTAAGATTCTGATTTTAAACCTTTCCTGAGTGCTCTTTGATCACTGAGTGTTTCTGGAGCCACCTGGATCAGAAGAACACCACAAATGATAAGTCATGATGTGAGTGGATGGGTCTTGTCTAGGATTCCCATTGAATTTTGGGATATCAGAAGGCAATTTCATAGGAATTATCAGCCACCATGGAGAATCAGTGATGGGGTCATTAGCGAGTTGAGTCGAATATGGAAATTCAAGAGTCGACACAAATGAAAATAGCCTATTGAAATATGGAGGAGGATATCCTGGATAAGATGGGATAGCATGAGAAACAAGTATCTGCGCTCCATGATAAGGAGGACTCTGAAAAGGAGGAATCTGGGTACTAGGATAGGGAGGATTCTGATAAGTAGAATACACATAACCTTGTTGACCAGATCCAAGATAACCATGCGAACACTAGAATGGTTGTGTTTAGGTTTGTTGGCCTTGATAAGGCACTTGAGTGATATCCTGATAAGGTTTATACTGTTTCTGATCTAGGTGGATATTGGTGGCCACCTGCCTATTCCACTTGGACCCCCACCATTGTTTCTTTTAGTTTTTCAATTTCCTTAATTGTAGCACAATTTACTATTTTTGGCAGTTTTTTGAGTCCTGAACTTCCAGAGCCGTTTTAAGGCCCTAAACGACGTTTTTTTTGGAAAATCGTCGGCGGGCATTGTTAGTGTTAAACTTAGCATTCACATTCAAAAATTGTATTCCTCAGATAGATATTTCTAACGAGGTATCATGTGCATCAAACAGAGATCGTATGCCAAAGTTACGACCCCAGGAAATTGATGTACCAATTTACCCCAAAGGGGTCCATAATTTGGTGTTTCACCTCCTAGGGTTAGGCTTTTGGATGTTTATGGTTTTCCATTGTTTCACAATAATAAATAGGCCTTCGAGCCTCATTGTAACACAGTTCAGAGGCATGTAACCGCCACATATATTCTCAGAGATAAGCTACCATCACCCTAGCTAGTTTATATCCATTACGTCTGTAAGCATATTTCAGTTATTTGATATTAATGAAACAAAATTTTATTTCTATTGCATCTTTATGTTTATGTTTATTACTATATTTTATTGTGTTCCTGCATAAATCTGGATTAGTGCTATCAAAGTGGTCTACTCTTTCTCTCTCCTTTGCATGTCCCCAACAAGGTCGGGGTATAAGGATTTAGGGCTCGATCTGGTTGAACCTTTACAAGATCAGCCTCACAAACCCCGATGGTCACCCATGGGGGAAGAAAAGAAAGACGAAGGAGCAGGATATCATATCAAAATATTGCTCGAGGAGACCCTCAAGAAACAAAGGAATGCGATGATGGATAAATTTACCCAGATCCTTCAACGATTTCCCACTGGTGGCACATCTGCATCCAACAGCCGCTCTGGAGGCACCACTCCATTCAAGATACAAATCAACTTCGACATTCCTGTATTTGAAGGCCAGATAGATGCAGATGTCATATATTGATGGTTGAATATGTTGGAAGCGTATTTCTCGGTCCATGATTTCTCCAACTGAAAAAATATTACTTTTTCACTCCTCAAAGTCACCCCCATGTCAAAGACTAGTGGGAAACCTACTGTGAGAAAAAGGACAAGTGGGCACCCTCTCTATTCTCAGTTTCACCCACTTGGAATTCATTCCAAGATGAAATCAAGGAACAATATTACCCCATGGGGAGCTATGAGGACAAGTACATCGAATGGATCACGTTGCGACAGCAAAGGGATCAAGATGTGCACGAGATGACAAATTTGTTCCATACCCTGCACACAAAGTTGGGTATTAAATATTCAGAAAAAAAAATTGTGCTCAAGTACCACAGTTTTTTTCACAAATACATTGAAGAGGAAATGGAGTTCCTCGACATTACCTCACTAGGCACGACATATCGATATGCCGCTAAGATCAAGCAAAAATTTAAGTAGAAGAAGCGAGACTTTGGATCCACGAATTCAAATCTAGGGAAAGGCACCCCCGAACCATAGAATAAGGGGCGAAGCCAAAGTGGGCCGACTTAGAACAACACAAAAAATCCCAATAAGGACACGAGGAAGTGGTGTGAATTTCATAACAGCTCCACTCACAACACAAGCAAGTTACGGGACAAACAATCGTTGGTGGTTGAACTGAAGGCATACTAATCATATGCATGTTCTGATTATGAGTTAGAACCAGACAAGGGAAATGACAAAGGGAAGCAGATCATTGATGCAGAACCCAGTGTCGTCGTTGCCACCACGAAGCTCCAGAGGGATGAGCCCTGGGATCCATAGGAGGGGGGGTGCCTCTTCCATTCCTAGATATGGGTGAAGGGTTCTCCACTGAAATTATTTGTCAAATTCAAAAGAACCTCATTTTAGCAGAGGTCATGAAGTGGCTCGACCTACCGACCACAGTACACCTGCAGTCAAATACCATTGGGTGGCTTCACCAAGGAAGAGATCTTCGCGTTAGGAAACATTTCCGCCTTTCATACAGCATCAAGCCTTTCACGAATGAGTTAATGTGTGATTTTGAGCCTCTTGATGTGTCTGATGTATTATTAGGCCAACCATACTTGTGGAAGCGACATGTTGTGTATGAGTCTAGGCCTTATTCTATTATTATTACTTTGGGAAATAAGTTGTACAAGATACGGGAGGTAGTACCGCCTTCCGCCATCTCTTTGAGTACTGCAAAGCAATACAATAAGATTATTTCCCAAACTAGGAAAAAAATAAATCATTATGATTCATCCATAGGGCAAGAAGAATATTGTGGATGTAGCCTCCAAAAAGGGCTCCCCTGCGCGGCAGCAACAGATGGACAAAGTCGTGGAGGAATATAAGGACATTTTCTCTTCACCCATAAGGGTTCCTCTACACTGTCCAGTCAACCATTCCATTAACCTGACCCCAGGCGCATCTCTGCCTAATGTGCCAATCTATCGACGTTGTGTTCTGTAGAATGATGAAATAAAGAGGCAGATCCAAGAGTTTTTGCAGAAAGGGCACATCAATCCAAGCTCCTCACATGTATTGTCTAAGGATGATAAATTAACCATATTTATAGAACACATCTAGCAAATCCGCTAGCAGGTCCATGACATATTGGAGAAATCCAATGCCATGTATAAGTAGTGACATGATCAACATCGGGTGCCACACAAGTTCCAAGTGGGAAATAAAGTTTGGTTGCATTTTCAGAAAGAACACCTAACCGGAGCTCATAAGAAGCTCATACCACTCTGATATGGGCCTTACACCCTTATCAAGGACATGGGAGACAATTCATTTGAGCTCAGCATTCCCCCATTCCTTGGTTAGCAATTTTCGATGTGGATTACCTTCGGCCATAATTTCCACCATTACTAGACACATCTTACATTGCAGATCTCATGGAGGAACTCAATACAATGGGGACCATTACTTCCTAAGGGGGGAGGAATAATCCAGGTGGATATTGGTGGCCACCCACCTATTCCACTTAGACCCCCACCATTGTTTCTTTAAATTTTTCAGTTTCCTTAATTGTAGCACAATTTACTATTTTTGGCAGTTTGTCGGGTCGTGAACTTCCAAAGCCGTTTATAGGCCCTAAACGAATTTTTTTTGGAAAATCACCAGTGGAAAATGCGAGTCTTCTATTTAACATTAATTTTCAACCATTTTATTCCTTTAATATATGTTTCTAATGAGGTATCGTGTGCGTCGAATGGAGATCTTATGCCAAAGTCATGACCCTAGGAAATTGATGTACCAATGTACCCCAACGGAGCCCATAGTTTGGTGTTCCATCTCCTAGTGTTAGGTTTTTGGATGTTTAGGGTTTTCCATTGTTTCTAAATAATAAATAGGCCCTCGAGCCTCATTGTAACACAATTCAAAGGCATGTAACTGCCACATCTCTTCTCAAAGATAAGCTACTATCGCCCTAGCTAGTTAATGTCCATTCCGTCTGTAAGCATATTTCAATTATTTGATATTAATGAAATGAAGTTTTATTTCTATTGCATCTCTAAATTTATGTTTAGTACTTTGTTTTATTTTGTTCCTACATAAATATGGATTAGTGCTATCAGAGCATTCTGCTCTTTCTCGATCCTTCTTTGCATGTTGATGGCTCCTATCTCTGCAAACACAGGTGTTGGTGCAAAGGAACAGCAATCATTTTTTTCCAATCACGTAGTATCCAAAAACATGGTTTATAGGTCACTTCGTAACTCCTGAACCAAGGATATTTTTGGAAAATCACTTGTGTGTTACCAAATAGACCTTGCTCTGCACAAAACCCAGATAGAGGAATTTCGAATTTCATATTCCTTTGATCAGAAATTGAACCGTAAATCAAATGACGGTTTTCTCCTGTGAAAATTCCTTCTTCTCTTGGCTTGACACATAATGCTCTGTATTCTCGAACCTATAAAGAAAATGACTCCTTCCAATACAAAAATTTGATGCAAGCTGTGATTAAAATATTAACCATGATATGGTTCTCATTCAAATGTAAAGAGCATAGGGAATTCAGTGCATGAATTCCTCATTCAACACAGTAATTTAAAAACCAAATCAATTTCAATCTTCAATTATTTATATTGTTGTTAACAACCTCACAAATGCATTTGCAATACACTTACGAATTTGATTTTCTGATTAAAAAAAAACACTTGTCTAAGAATTTTGTTCAGTTATCTAATAACTCCACATGCCACATCCAATTCACACAGACTGAGGATCAAATCCCACAGGTTGATCTCCTGGATGTATTAATTTCTATCTCCCTAACTTCAGTCTCACGCAGAGATTAACTTCAGCTTCACACAGAGGACAAAACAACGTTCTTTTCTCTCACACCAAAAAAAACATCAAGAAAATGTTTTTTTCTTTTTCTTTTCAAAACTGAAAAACAAAAACTGTCCAAGAAATGAGTTCGTCGATGTGAACCAATTTCCTCACTCCACATCATCAAGAACCAATATCTATTTTTTCCATTAGTTCTAACTCTTTACCAGCTATCAAATCCTATACTTAACTATTTAAAATTTATTTTAACTAGATTTTCTTAACTAAATATCAAAAAAAATTCACAAATAAAATTTAAATGTTCTAGCCTTGGCATGTGATCAATCCATCACATGGCTAGGCTCTTGTTCTGACTTCAATAAACTCTCATGTTTATCTGCACATCCTAATGCACTTGCATGAGACTCCCAAAGAAAGAAAAATTTATGAGCTCCTTCTCATAAGATCTTCGATATAATGATCTGCTTTCTGTAGTGTTGCTTCATCCATCCAAGTAGAATCCTCCATCGGATGATCTTTCCACTTCACAAGATATTCCAAGTATTCTTTCCTTCTGGTCTTCTTAGCAACACGTGTATCCAAAATCTGTTTAGCCTCTAAACTCTTTTGCACAGGCATTTTTTTCATCCACTGTTGTTCCTTTCCTTCATCATGGTCAATATTCCCAAAATTTTGATTTACATCACCAACTGTGTAGGAATACAAATCGGCTACATTAAAATGGGTGAAATGCCAATTCTTGAAGGTAACTCCAGCTCATAAGAATTTTTTGAAAACTTGCGGAGGATATTACAAGGTCCTATCTTTTTCATTTTCAATTTGTTGTATTCTTCCCTTGGAAACCTATCCTTTCTTAGGTGAGCAAGGACCACATATCCCACTTCAAAGTTTATCTCTTTATTGTGTAAATTTTCTCACTGATTGTAGTTGTTTCTTGTGTCTTGTAATATTTGTTTTACTTTCTCGTGCAACTCACTCATGGTTGCTACAAAATCCTCCCCATCATCACTTCTATGCTCAAGTTTCCCCAAGTCTCTTAGTTCACAAATTCCCCTCGGATACATGTCGTACAAGATCTGAAATGGAATCTTTCCTTTGCACCTATTTGGTGAGTCATTATAAGCAAACTCAGCCTGGGCTAGCACATGATCCCATTGCTTTGGTCGGTCACCTACTAAACTCCTCAACAAATTAACCAAAATCTTGTTTACAACCTTTGTTTTCCCATCATACTGTGGATGATAGGCTGAGCTAAAATTTATCTTAGTGCTAAGTTTCTTCCACAAGGTCCTCCAGAAATGTCTGGTGAACCTTGTGTCCCTGTCAGAGATTATGCTTTTTGGAAAACTATGCAACAAAACAATCTCATCAAAAAACAAATTAGCCACATGGGTAGCATCACTAGTTTTAGAACACAGAATGAAATGATCCATCTTAGTAAATCTATCCACAACTACAAGGATTGAATCATTACCTCATTGAGTTCTTGGTAAACCTAGAACAAATTCCATATTCACCGAATCCCAAGGTATGTTGGGAACGGGTAAAGGCATGTATAGTCTAGCATTATGACTTCTCCCTTTCGCATGTTGACATAACATGCACTTACTCACGTACCTTTGTATATATGCCTTTATTTTAGGCCAAAAATAGAAGTGACTCAGCTTCCCAAGTGTTTTCTCAACACCAAAGTGTCCATCCAACCTGCCATAATTCTTTTCTTGGACCAAGTTTTCCCTCATTGAGAAATTGGGAATACATAGTTGATTGTTCTTAAACAATAGCCCATCCTGCAACATAAACTCTTTCCATGGACTGATTTCCTTATTGAATGGATTCTTACATGCTGCAAAAGCTTCTTTAAAATCAACATCAACGTCATACAAGTCCTTCAAATAATCAAAGCCTAAAATTTGTATTTGACTTTCCTGCATGATTAAACATCTCATACTCAAAGCATCGACAACCTTATTTTCCTTTCCACTGATGTGCTTCAAAAAAAAAGTGAAAGTTTGAAGGAACTCCACCAACTTTTCATGTTTATGATTCAACTTATGTTGTTGCATAATTTATTGTACTGCAGAATTATCCGTGTACAGAACAAACTCCTTAGGCATCAAGTAATGCCTCCAATGCTTCAAAGCTTGAACCACCGCATAAAATTCTTTGTCGTAGGAAGAGTATTTTTGTTTTGAATCATTTAACTTCTCACTAAAATTTTCAACAATATTGTCTTCTTGGTTCAGTACAACTCCAATGGTTGTCCCACTAGGATCACATTTTACTTGAAAGGGTTGATTAAAGTCTGGAAACTTCAACACCGACTTCTCAGTGATATTCTTCTTCAATATTTGAAATTTGTTTCTACCATTTTTGTCCAATAAAATGGCTGCCTATCCTTCTTAATGGTGTCAATGATAGACGCACAAATGCCACTAAAAATCCTGTAAATTTTATGTAGAATCTAGCTAAGCCATGAAAACTTCTCACTTAAAAAATGTTTGTAGGTGAGGGCCAATTTACAATTTCCTCTATCTTCTCCGGATCCATTTTCAAGCCATCCTTAGAAATTAAAAAACCCAAGTATACAAGCTCACTCTTCATAAAGGAACACTTCTTCATGTTAATCAATTTCTTTTCTTGTTGCAATCTCTCTAAAACATACTTTAAATGTCTCAAGTGCTCTTCTTTAGTTTGACTGAAAATTAAAATTTCATCCAAGTAAACAATGGAAAACTTACCAAAGAAATACTTCAAGATTTCATTCATCAGTCGCATAAAGGTACTCGGTGCATTTGACAAGCCAAGTGGCATGACCATCCACTCGTACAAGCCTTCATTGGTCTTGAAAGTTGCCTTCCACTCATCTCCTTCTCTGACCTGAATTTGGTGATAACCACTTTTCAGGTCAATCTTTGAGAAGTAAGTTGCCCCACACAAGCAATCCATCATATCATCCATCTGTGGCAATGGAAACCTGTAACGAATGGTGATCTTGTTGATTTCTCTAGAGTCAGTGCACATTCTCCATTCTCCACCCTTCTTTTGACTTAGTACTATAGGTATGGCACACATACTCAAACTTTCTCTTATTAGTCCTTTGTCCAAAAATTGTTGGACTTTCTTCTTCATTTCCTCATTCTCTTTGGGTGGAATTTGATATGCAGCCTTGTTTGGAAGACCTGATCCTGGTATCAAGTATATGTGATGATTGATGCTTATATTGGGTGGAAACTCACTCAGCAATTCATCAACTACAATATCATGGAACTCGTGCAATAAATCCTGAACTTCAATAGGTAAATCTACAATTTCAGTGTGCAGAAGTACTACCTTTGGCTTGCAAACCACTACATAACTTACCTCTTCTTCTTTCATCTATTTTACAAATTCCTTTCCACTAAGAAGCAGTGTTTTTTGGTTGCTTGTTTCATATGTACCTTCCTCTTTCAACGATACAAGAGTGTGCTTGATTCCATCCTTTTCGAACTTATAATAATTTCTCTCTCCATCATGTGGCACCTTCCTATCAAACTTCCATGGGCAGCCCAAAAGAATGTGACAAGCATCAATTGGCATTATGTCACAGAGCACCTTGTCTTTATACCTGCCTATCTGAAACTCAACATCACTTTGTTCATGCACCAACAATTGGTGTCATTTTTACAACCACGATACCTTATAAGGTGTGGGATCTTTAATCTTTTTCAACCCCAATTTTTCCACCATTTTCTTGGGAGACTGGATTGTCCATACTTCCACTATCAATCACCAATTTGTAGCATTTTCCTTTTTCCCTACACATTGTCTTGAATAAGGATTTATTTTGGGTTGGTTCAACAGTCTCCTTTGTTGACTTTAACAGGACTTTGTGCATCATCAACACCTCTCCAATCTCTGGCACATTCTCTACCTTAGGGACTTCTGCCTTTACTGCTTCGGTTTGAGCTATGTATGCACCTCTCTATCCCATATTGTCATTCTCAGGACATTCAAAAGACCGGTGACCCAATTTGTTACATCTGTAACACCGATAGACAATATCTCTGCCTCTTCCTCTACCTCTACCTCTCTGGTAATATCTTCCTCCTTTGTTCCCACCTTCTTTCTCTGACTGCCCTTGCTTATTTGAGTTGCCTTCATCATTATTTTGCGTTCGAAGCTTCCCTCTTCCATTTTTCTGTCCTTTCCCTCTGAAAAAACCACGTCCTATGCCAGATATTTTCTTCCTAGATATCTTTTATTTCGCCTTCAAGGTGCACTGGTATGCTTCCTCTATTGCCCTTGGAGAAAGTATGTTGATTTCATCTTGGATATCCAACCTCAAACCATTGATATACCTTGTTTTCTTCTCCGGGTATCTTATACATAACCTTCTCTCAAGTTCACCTTGTAAAACTCTTCAGTGTACTCCCTCACTATCATTATCTTTTGCTTAAGATTTTTCATTTGTCTATAGAGAGTTAGCTGGTAATCCTTTGGAAAGAACTTACTCTTCATCTTTTCCACCATAATATCCCAGCTCTTGATCAATGGTTTGTCCTTCTTCCTTCTTTTAGCCTGCATATTGTCCCACCATAGTGCCGCATGGCCTTTCAACCTTGTCACAGCAAACTTGACTCTCTTATCCTCGTCAATTTCCTCATACTCAAAATACTTGTCCATCTCACTAATCCAATCTATTAGAATCTCAACTTTCAAACTGCCATTGTAAACGGATATTTCAGGCTTTGGCCTTGAACTTGAGCCCAACACTGCTCTCAACAACTTGACCTTAACATATTTTTCAACAGGTATTTCTCCTTCTTCTCCAGGTTCCTCTTTGGCCTCACTAACATCTCTGCCTTCAGGATCCCGTTGTCTCCCCAATTCCATGGCTTCTAACCAAACTTGCAGTCTAATTATCTCTTCTCTGAGTTCTGCATTAACTATGGGTTTGTGTCCTTGACCTCGTGCCCTTCATGTTCACCTATTCATCTCTCTATATTGTAGAGACCAATAATGTTAAGGCTCTGATACCAAAAACTTATGGCTCCTATCTCTGCAAACACAGGTGTTGGTGCAAAGGAACAACAATTGTTTTTTTCTAATCACGCAGTCTGCAAAAACACAGTTTGGAGATCACTTTGGAACTCCTCAATCAAGGATATTTTTTGAAAAATTCTCGCAGGTTACCAAATATACCCTGCTCTGCACAAAACCTAGATGGCGGAATTTCTAATTTCATCTCTCTTTGATTAGAAATTGAACCATAAATCAGACGACGGTTTTCTCTTGCGAAAATTCCTTCTTCTCTTGGCTTGACACATAATGCTCTGTATTCTCGAACCTGTAAAGAAAATGAATCCTTCGAATAAAAAAATTTGATGCAAGCTGTGATTAAAATATTAAATGTGATATGGTTCTCATTCAAATGTAAAGATAAGAGGAAATGCAGTGCACGAATTCCTCATTCAACACAATAATTTAAAAACCAAATCAATTTCAATCTTCAAATATTTATATTTTTTTCAACAGCCTCACAAATGAATTTGAAATACACTTACAAATTCGATTTTCTGATTAAAAAAAACACTTGTCTAAGAATGTTGCTCAGTTATCTAATAACTCCACATGCCACATCCAGTTCAAATAGACTGAGGATCAAATCCCACAGGTTGATCTCATGGACATATTAATTTATATCTCCCTAACTTCAATCTCACATACAAATTAACTTCAAGCTCACACAGAGGACAAAACATCGTTCCTCTCTCTCACACCAAAAAATAAAACCTCCAAAAAAGGTTCTTTTTCTTTTTCTTTTCAAAACTGAAAAACAAAAACTGTCCAAGAAATGAGTTCGTTGATGTCAACCAATTTCCTAACTCCACATCATCAAGAACCAAGATCTATTTTTTCCATTAGTTCTAACTCTCTACCAAAAATCAAATCCTATCCTTAACTATTTAAATTTATTTTAACTAGATTTCTTAACTAAATATCAAAAACTTCTCACAAATAAAATTTAAATGTTCTAGCCCTGGCATGTGATCAATCTATCACATTTTTAGGCTTTTGGTCTGACTTCAATAAATTCTCATGTTTATGTGCATAGCCTAATGCACCTGCATCACATGTCCCCAACGAGGTCGGGGTATAAGGAGTTAGCGCTCGATCTGGTTGAAGATTTACAAGATCAGCCTCGCAAACCCCGACGGTCGCCCATGGGGGAAGAAAAGAAAGAAAAATATGGAGGATATCCTATAAAAATATTCCTCTAGGAGACCCACGAGAAACACAGGAACGTGATGCTGGATAACTTTTCCTGGATCCTTCAACGACTACCAACTAGCGGCACATCTACATCCAACAGTCGCTCCGGAGGTGCCACTTCTTTCAAGGTACAAGTCAACTTTGACATTCCTGTATTTGAAGGCCAGATAGATGCAGATGCCATAGATAGATGGTTGAATATTCTAGAAGCCTATTTATCGGTCCATGATTTATTCAACCAAAAAAATATTACTTTTTCACTCCTCAAAGTCACCCCCCATGTCAAAGACTGGTGGGAAACCTACTGTGAGAAAAAGTACAAGAGGGAACCCTCTATGTTCTCGGTCGCACCCACTTGGAATTCGTTCCGAGACAACATCAAGGAACAATATTACCCTGTGGGGAGCTATGGGGACAATTACAGCCAATGTACCATGTTGCGACAACAAAGGGATCAAGATGTGCATGAGCTGACGAATTTGTTACATACCCTGCGCACAAAATTGGATATTAAATATTCAAAAAACATTTGGTTCTCAAGTACCGCAAATTTTTGCACAGACACATTCAAGAGAAAATGGAGTTCCTCGACATTACCTTGCTTGGCACGATATATCGATATGCCGCCAAGATCGAGCAAAAATTTAAGGATAAGAAGCAAGACTTTGGATCCGCGAATCCGAAGCCAAGGAAAGCACCCCCGAACCATAGAAAAAGGTTGAAAGCCAAAGCAGGGCAACTCAGAACAACACCACAAAGCCCAATAAGGACATGGGGAAGTGGTGTGAATTTCATAACAATTCCACTCACAACACAAGCGAGTGTCGGGCCAAACAGTCGTTCGTGACCAAGCTGAATTTATCATATTCATATGCATGTTATGATTATGAGTTAGAACCAGATAAGGGAAATGATAAAGGAAAGCAGATCATTGATGCGGAACTCAATGCCACCTTTTCCACCACCAAGCTCCAGAGGGAGGAGCCTGAGGATCCAGAGGATGGGGAGCACCTCCTCAATTCCTAGATGTGGGTGAAGGGTTATCCACTGCAATTCCTTTTTGATAGTGGAAGCCAAAAGAAGCTCAATTTAGCAGAGGTCATGAAGCAACTCGACCTATAGACCACAGCACACCCACAGTCATATACCATCGGGTGGCTTCACCAAGGAAGAGATCTTCGCATCAGCCATCACTGTCGCCTTTCGTACAACATTAATCCCTTCATAGATGAGGCATTGTGTGATTTTTCTCCTCTTGACGTGTCTGATGTATTATTAGGCCAGCCATACTTGTGGAAGCGACATTTTTCGTATGAGTCTAGGCCTCATTTTGTTATTATTACTTTGGTAAATAAGTTGTACAGTATATCGGAGGTAGTACTTCCTTCTGCGATATCTTCAAGTACTGCAAAGAAATGCAATAATATTTTTTCCCAAACCAGGATTATTTTTTCATTATGATTCACCCACATGGAAAGAATAAGATTGTGTCCACAGCCTCCAAACAGGGCTCCCTTGCGCAGCAGCAGCAGATGGACAAAGTCATGGAGGAATACAAAAAAAAATTCTCCTCCCCCACACGAGTTCTTGTACACTGTCAGTTCAAGCACTCCATTGATCTAACCCAGGTGCATCGCTTCTTTATGGGCTGATCTATCGATGTTCTATGATGGAGAATGATGAACACAAGAGGCAGATCCAAGAGTTGTTGCAGAAAGGGAACATCAATCCAATCTCCTCAAATGTATTGTCTAAGGCCAAGAAAAAAACCATATTTATTGAACGCATCCAACACGCCTGCCAGCAGGTCCATGACATCTTGGATAAATCCAATGCCAAGTACAAGTAGCGACATGATCAACATCAGGTGCCACACAAGTTCTAGGTGGGCAACAAATTTTGGTTGCATTTGTAAAACAAACGCCTAACTGGAGTTCATCGAAAGCTCATACCACTCTAATATGGGCCTTACACCATTACCAAGGTTGTGGGAGACAATTAATTTGAGCTCAGAATTCCCCCATTCCTTGGCCGGAAACCATTGTTCAATGTGGATCACCTTCGTCCATACTTTCCATCATTACTGGACACATCCGACATTGCATATCTCATGGAGGAACTCAACACAATAGGTACCATTGCTTCCTAAGGGGGGAGGAATGAACTAGGTGGATATTGGTGGTCACCTGCCTATTCCCCTTGGACCCCCACCATTTTTTCTTTCATTTATTCGGTTTCCTTAATTGTAGCACAATTTACTATTTTTGGCAGTTTTTCAGGTTCTGAACTTCCGGAGTCGTTTTGAAGCCATAAACGACATTTGTTTTTGGAAAATCGTCGGCAGAAAATGTGAGTTTTCAAGTTAAAATTATTTGTTTCCAATTGTATTCCTCAGATATATCTTTCTAACAAGCTATCATGTGCGTCAAACAAAGATCGTATGCCAAAGTTACGACCCCGGGAAATTTATGTACCAATTTACCCCAACGAGGCCCATATTTTGGTGTTCCATATCCTAGGGTTAGGTTTTTGGATGTTTAGGGTTTTCCATTGTTTCTCAATAATAAATAGGCCTTCGAGCCTCATTTTAACACAGTTCAGAGGCATGTACCGCCACATCTCTTCTCAGAGATAAGCTACCATCGCCCTAGCTAGTTTATGTCCATTTTGTATGTAAGCATATTTAAGTTATTTGATATTAATGAAATGAAGTTTTATTTATGCTGCGTATCTATGTTTATGTTCAGTACTGTATTTTATTGCATTCCTAAATAAATTCAAATCAGTTTCCCCTTGGGATTCTGCATCATCCCAAAATAAGTTGGATTCGGTGCTGGTTGTGCCATGCCATATGCAGTTTGTCCTACCGGAACTTTAGGAATACCTTGTCCAAGTTGTTGGGACTATGATTTACCTTGTACAGGTTGAATTAATGGGACCTGGGAGGTACCAAATGCCGATGGGGTCGATTGAGTCATAGGTGCAGCATGTAAAGGTTGGCTTACATTAATGTAATATCCCAAAATTGAGATTTTCTACAACAATTAGAATACCCTAAGGTATTCCAAAGTTTGAGAGCAGAAAGAAATCAGCTTATATAGTGTATTAGAACACATAGCCATCAAATAACAATCATAGCAGCAAACTATGTCTTCATACAATGTCTCCAAGTGAGGAAAAGTAGTAATATTGGCCCCAAAAACGTTATTTTCTGAAGATGGAGTTATAAAAGTGGAAAATAACGGTTTTTTCCCTTATTATATGTAATATAGGACATGCATGAAAATATTTTCAAAAAAAAATGCCTTTAGCATAGTTAAATAGGCCTCCCATGCTCAAAACAGCTTAAAATTGACGAAACCCCAAGACTGCAACACACAGAAATTGTTGCATAAAGAGACTACGCAGTATAATGGGGATAAAACTCAGAAAATAGAGAGAAAAATCATATCTTCTATTAAATTACTCAATGAGGCATAAAAATAGAGATTTAGTCTCTTTTATACAGATCCAAGAAAACCTGGCAAAGGTTTCTTGACAAAAAAGATATACAAGAAAGAATTGCTGCAAATTTGTGGCTGAATCATGTTGTATAGCTAAAGATATGCATAATAATGGCTGAACATGCAAAGAAATGGCTGTAGAATCTTCTTCTAGCTCTCCCAAAGAAAGGTTGATCCTCCTCTTGGGAAACTAGCTCATAAAAGTGGGGTTTTGACCCCTTCCACTGCACACCTTAAGAAATAGCGTAGTTTTCTGAAGGGACTACATTTTTGCTGAATTTAAGTGCTTGGCCCAACACCATGTAGTGGAAAATTCAGCTCATAAATCTCCTCTTAGATCTCTTAGACAAAATCTCCAAGAAAGAGTATAGAATTCCTGCCCGGGAAAACCCTTGCACTAAGCAGTGCAGCAAACTCAGCTAAACAACCAAAGTATGTAGGAAGTATAAAAAAACCACATACAATATAATCTCCAATATGCCCATATGGTTTCCATCTCATCCATTATATAGTTGATGAGCTTCCTCACCAAGGGTCCCACCCCACTATGAGGTTGCTTCCATGCAAAGGTTCTTCCACCACAATTACGCTATCTCTATGTGCCTTGCTCATCCTTTTAAAGCACTGTTTGATTTAGTCAACCTTGACTGAATCTTCATGCCCTGTCCCTTTTCACACTCAAGGTGTCTTCATTTTGACTAGCTTGATTGATCTCTATTCACATTGAGTTGTCTTTATTTAGGATCCACTCTTTGAGGATAAATCATGTTGACTTGGTCAAACTTGACCTTGTCCACATAGTTTAGACCTTGTTCACACATGTGGATGCTTTATCTGGTTATTTCATGATCCCTTTTCACACTATGAGGGATTTTTATTCATACTTAAGCAACTTATGAGCCTCCTTGCCCATTTATTCATCCATCTAGATTTTAAAAGCAAAATTAATGTTCCTATTAGCTGCATGCTAATTTAGGAATATTACAGTATTCCCCTCCCAAATGTTGCTTGTCCTCAAGCAACTGCAAGGGTGCTGCAAAACCTCCCCTTTTATCCTTGTGGCCTTCTCAAGATAGAAGTGATGACAATAATGGGGAATTCTATCATTAATGAATGTCTCCCACCTCCATGCTATCATCCAAAGGAAATGAATTACCTTCCAGCTTGGTAATTCATAAAAAAGCTCCTCCCAATGGCTCATGAGAGGCATGTCCGAAGTGTTCCACTCCATCATATGGTCCACTTCATGAAGAAATAGATGACATACTATAGTTCCCATATATTTTCCCATGATCCCTTTAGAAAATGTAGTGCAGAAAATGTGGAAAATTATTTTCCCCAAGGACACATCCCACCAATGTGCCTCTCCTCCAACCATGTTCCCAAGAGTAAGAACATTTCCAGCATATGGAATCATGATTAGAATCATGCTAGCTGCCATATATGATAAAGGAGAAGGAAGATGTCTTCTCATGTGCAACCAACGTAGTTTTACCCTTAACTGCCATAGAATAGGAGATGACAAGTGCCTCCCCCAACACTTGTTTGTTGATCCTTCCTTCTTGCATGCTTGGAGAAGGTGCATAATAGTAGGTGAAAAGGATTCATACCCTGAAGAGTGTTTCTCGTCTCCAAGATTCTTCAAGGCATGATCATCATTAATATAGTTCATGGCCTTAAGTGGCCTATGACACCCATCATAAATAGTGCTCTCTCTTGGAGAAAAGCCCTGCAAGTGAATGTCAGATAAATGCAAGCATATAGGGAATACATCATAATATTCAGAGATACAATCACTTCCACACACTTGTTTTTCATTACTGGGGTAACTCATGGATGAGTTCCCTCTAACATCCAATGAGTAAGGAGGTGTAAATGATGACTCTTCCCAAGAGCTATGCTCCTCCTTATCTAACAAATAATCCATGCACTTCTTCATATGAGATTGCACCTCTTCTTTGAAACTCTCCCACATGAATCCATCTAAGATAGTATGGTATGCTCTAATGAAACCAGTGGGTTTGGAAAGCAGGATCTCATAGGTTGCATTTAGTAGTTTCTCCTTGAGCTTGGAGCCTCTAACCAAATAGATATGATCATGGAAATAAATGACTCCTTCAACTACCTTATACCTACCATCCATTACCTTCCCATAAAGAACCTCACATGTGAAAAGGTCCTTGAAGTATTCCATCATGAGTTGGGAATCCCAATAAGGATCTAGGCTTCCCAAAAATGATAGCGCTGTAGAGGTCTGAAATGCAGCCCTTGTCATATCATGACTCTCCTCTTTGACATGCTTAATGTCAAAATCACATGTTGGAGCATTATAATCTTCCTTTTGCTACCCCTTTTGTGGTTGATCTTGCTCAAGACAAGATTGAAGCATATGGAAATCGACTTCCCCTTGGAAAGTCCTTGTCTTCCAATACTTCCTTAATTTGGCCCATACATGCAAGAGTGTTAGCATCCTCTTATCATGTTCAGAAATCTCTTTTGTGAATGAAGATACCATGGGCTGCCCCAAAGATATGGAGTTTCCATGTGTCCTCATGTCTATGCCATCATAGACTTCTGATTTCTCCTTCCTCAGCACAGATAATTGAGTGGGAGATAGCAATGTCCATTTCAAAAAATTTCTTACCTCTCTTCTGAATTCATGAGAGATTCTCTGCGTTATGTTGGCTTATCCCAAGGCTCCTTCCTTAGCCAAGTATGAAAATGATGCCCATATTTGAGATAACACTTTAGTTTTCCTCCAATCAAGAGGTGCCTGAGGTGTTCTTGTTATGACAGCGTTATTTTCTCCTGCCTTCTCTTCCTCCTCTTCAATAGTTGAAGTTGCCTCATCATCAATAAGAGACCTTATATCTTGGTCTTCTATTGAAGGCGGAATCTCCATACCTTCCTCTTGAGAAGGAAGCCCTTCATCAAATGGAGATCTTACCCTTGGCGGGGTATCAAACAAGCTTACACACTCTCCCGTGGTTTTCAGAAATGGAGTTGGACTTATAGACCCTTCCAAATCATGCAAAAGTTTTGTTTGATATGGTTTGATAGTTTCAATAGAATATGTTACACATGAAGTTTCATCAAACCTTTCTATTAATCTTTCAATAAAATTTTCATAAGTAGGTGTATTTTCATTTCTTAAGGAAAAATATTCAAACAACCACCAAGCATATTCTTTACCTTCAAAATGTAGCGCTGCTACTTTGATGGCTTCAATTTCTGAAACTTGATGTTGTTGCAAAAAGTTGTCTAACTCCTCCACCCAAACCCTTACTGGACATTTAGGTGATCTGTCAAAAGTAGATAGAAATAATCTACCCACACCATGTTGCTTCCCCTTTGTGCTTTTGTCCTCCTTGATCTTGCAGAATCCTTGAAAATTCAAGTTATCTTTGAACTCCTTAGATTGAGCTTCATACTCCTGCAAATAATCACCAGGAGTATCTCTCTTTGGCACATCTTCTTTCTTCCTCTTCATGAAGAAATTGCTGATAGAACGTGGTAGATCTGATGATATGGCTGAGTGCTCATATCCATAATATGAGGACTTAGAATCTTCCTCTTGTATAGATCTTGTTGAGGTATCTTTATGTTTTTCCCTCCTCATTTCTTTGATGCCCTTGCTTTTGCCCTGCAGATTTGAAAAGAGAAGTTTTGAGAACCTCTTCTCTCTAGACAACAAGGGTTTTATCTGATTTCTTTTGCAAATCTCCTCCTCCCCATGAGAAGACTCCATAATGCTTTAAGCTCATAGGCTGAGCCAAGAAAGTTGCTTTTATACCACTGTAATATCCCAAAATCGAGATTTTCTACAACAATGATAATACCCTAAGGTATTCCAAAGTTGGAGAGCAGAAATAAATCAACTTATATAGTGTATTAGAACACATATCCATCAAATAACAATCACAACAGCAAACTATGTCTTCATACAACATCTCCAAGTGGGGAAAAGTAGTAATATTGGCCCCAAAAACGTTATTTTCTGAAGATGGAGTTATAACAGTGGAAAATAATGGTTGTGTCCCTTATTATATGTAATATAGGACATGCATGCAAAATATTTTCAGAAAAAAATGCCTTTAGCCTAGTTAAACAAGCCTCCCATGCTCAAAACAATTTAAAATTGATGAAACCCTAAGACTGCAACACACAGAAACTATTGCATAAAGAGACTGCGCAGTCTAATGGAGATCAAACTTAGAAAATAGAGAGAAAAATCATATCTTCTATTAAATTACTCAATGAGGCATAAAAACAGAGATCTAGTCTCTTTTTTACAGATCCAAGAAAACCCGGTAAAGGTTTCTTGACAGAAAAGATATACAAGAAAGAGATGCTACAGATCTGTGGCTTAATCACGCTGTATATTTGAATCTATATATAATAATGGCTGAACATGCAAATAAATGGCTGTATAATCTTCTTCTAGCTCTCCCAAAGAAAGGTTGATCCTCCTCTTGGGAAACTAGCTCATAAAAGTGGGGTTTTGACCCCTCCCACTGCACACCTTAAGAAATAACACAGTTTTCTGAAGGGACTGCGTTTTTGCTGAAGGTAAGTGCTTGGCCCAAAACCATGTAGTGGAAAATTCAGCTCAGAAATATCCTCTTAGATCTCTTAGACAAAATCTCCAAGAAAGAGTAGGGAATTCCCGCCCGGGAAAACCCTTGCACTAAGCAGTGCAGAAAACTCAACTAAAAAACCAAAGTATGCAGGAAGTCTAAATAGACCACATACAATATAATATCCAATCTTCCCATATGGTTTCCATCTCCTCCATTATATAGTTGATGAGCTTCCTCACCAAGTGTCCCACCCCACTATGAGGTTTCTTCCATGCAAAGGCTCCTCCACCACAATTACGATGTCTCTATGTGCCTTGCTCATATTTTTATAGTGATTTTTTATTTAATCAACCTTGACTGAATCTTCATGCCCTGTCCCTTTTCACAATCAAGGTGTCTTCATTTTGACTAGCTGGATTGATCTCTATTCACATTGAGTTGTCTTTATTTAGGATCCACTCTTTGAGGATAAATCATGTTGACTTGGTCAAACTTGACCTTGTCCACATAGTTTAGACCTTTTTCACACATGTGGATGCTTGATCTGGTTATTTCATGATCCCTTTTCACACTATGAGGGATTTTTATTCATACTTAAGAAACTTATGAGCCTCCTTGACCATTTATTCATCCATCTAGATTTTAAAAGAAAAATTAATATTTCGATTAGCTGCATGCTAATTTAGGAATACTACAATTAATTTGATCTTGTAGAGGACTATATTGATGTGTGGGAATTCAAGATGCATATGGCATAGGTTGAGAAATTAAGGATGGATCCACGAACGAACCAGGTTGTACGGGAAAAGTAGATTTCAAAACACTAACAACCATCCCAGAAGATTAAGGGTTTAAATAAGGTTGAGCACTAATATGTGGTATACCGATGACAGATTTCTCCCCTGCCAATGGAGGAGGGGATGATGGAGGAAACTACCCCCTAGATGGAGGGTACCAAACATAAGGAGAATTGGGTTGTTGTAAGTATCCATGCCCACTAATAAAAGGGCCAAGTTGTTGTTCAATTGTAAGTGTAGGTGGAGGAGTAGGAGAAGAATGTATAGTGTTCATTAAATAAGTTCCAGATGGAATTCCAAAAGTATATAACACGAGAGAGGTTCATGGATTTGATGTTGCACTAGAGAAGGTACCAGACAATGAGTGATAACTAGGTGGGACGGATACACCACCATACAAATGTGTCTCTGGCGACATTGAAAACATGGATGAGCTAGCAACATTGGTTGTCTCAACCATAGTAGCAGGCTGGGAAACCATATCAGATTCAATCATGGTTAACAATCCAAAATATGATTGTCGCGAGAAACCCACCGGTGAGTTTAAAGGAGAAGAATCAGGTAAAGGTGCTTGGGATGGAGTTTGAGGAGGAAGAGGGTAAACCTGATAAATAATAAATCCTCTCAAATGAACAAGAGAAGAGGGATGAGGTTCTTCCTGTGGGATCTTTTCAATACTCACAAGACCAGGTGGAAGTGGTTCACCATCAAGTCCAAGATATATAGTTTGTGGTTGTGTATGAGCTAGAGGAAGAGAAGAGGAAGGCCCTGAAGTAGCAAGTGAATATGGTTAAGGTACCTCAAGTTGTATAATCTCATGTTTGTAGGGTGTTTGATTCAGTAAAGCCAGGCTCAATAACCTTAGGCAACAAAGTCTTAGGTGCTTTTGTTTCAATTATGTCAGATTCACTAGAAAAATAAGAAGTAATCTCAGGCTCAGTACTGACAGGGAATGATGATTTTGGTGGATCAAATTTAGAAGTAGTTCTCGAAGTTCCTGATTTAGTAGTTTGTGTTTTCTTATGCTTATAACGATTTCCATGAGTAACGTCTAGTGGAAGAGGAGGATTATTTTTCATTCTACGTGAATGATGGAGGGTAGGGTATTGTTCTTCCTCGTTGGATTAATAAATTTTAACAATTAACACAAAAAAGGGGTAAACTAGCCATAAAGGTTTACTAAGCATATGTGAACTGCAATACGCAACCTTGGAGAACCAAGGATTTACATACGAGTAGACAATCTCCCTGAATGTTGTGTTCGGTGTATCGCAGTGTACAAGGCATCTGACTCAATACATATGGCAAGGATAGCAACCTATGATAGACTTCCAAAATATACTCGACAGTACGTGGAAGTGCAGTTTGTGTTAGTGTTGTCTAATGTGTAATTATACGATGAGAGCATTCCCATATACTTTTTATGCATGGAGTGCCATCCAATATACCCAAAGGCATGGGTAGAATGGTCTAATAGACTTACATATGTGGAATGGGATATCACCCCTGGAATGTAACGCTAACAAAGAACGACAACTCCTACTTTTAAAGACACCAAAATACATCTCTATCCTAGACCTCTAGATGTTTCATTAAGTTTCAAATGCTCCTTAGATTAATTGAGTGAATTTTTTATTTTATCTTGAATTATGTTTCAATTTCAAGGCTCAAAACTCTATGTCACATGAGCACACATATGATGCAACTAATATAAAAAAATAACTCTTTTCATTTTCCTTTTAACAATGAAAGGCCTAGCTAAGTAGGGGAAGAATAAATCAATTAATAATACCACAAAGAATTGATGCAATAATCAATCTCCTCAACTTCACTATTCCAATCAAAATCAAATCCCTATATGCAATGCATGATTCATAAGATTTTTATTTTCGATTCCACTTCATTTTTAAATGAAAACTAAGATATTTTTCTAATCATTAATAAAATAAAACTATTCATAATGATGACTAAACCACCAATTCTTTCAAGCACTCAATGATCAAACAATTCAGTTTACTGATGACCTAATGACAAAAACAAAGAAAAATACAAACAAACTCATCAAAGGCACACAAAACCAAAATAAAACAAGAGAAAGGCTTACGAGAGACCAAAATATGCTTAGGCACACAACAAAGAGTGGCTCAAACAAATTTTATCAAAGAGAAAATCAAAACAAGGCAAATTTGTGCATGAAATAGGGGTCATCATAGGTGCTAGAAGGGCACTAGTGCTCTGCGAGACAAGTATAGAGAGGGTTGGGGTGCACTACAATGCTCTATCCCCAGACCAGGAGGAGTACTAATCAAGGAATACTAAGTTTTGACACAAAAAATGCAACTAAAGCTCAATGAAATGTCTAAACAAGGCAAAATAATTACTAAGGATAAGGAAACCACCAAGGGAATGAACAGATCCCCTAGTAGAGTCACCAATTTTTTATGTCGAATCTACGACTACAGATAGAAGTATCCTCCCTAAACCTAGTGGCCTGGTCTATAACAACAGAAGGACAAAGAATATAATGTTTCCCTTAAAGTAATTAAACAATGAGATGAGGCTTACCTGGAATCCATCACAAGATTCACTCTCTTCTTGTCTTGTACGTTCAAATCCTAGCTCTGATTTTTATGATTAGAACCTACAAACTTAACAAGCCAAAGATCCTTAATATATATGTAGCATTATTGAATCACTTCATTCAATGGATCAAAAAAACATTGAAACTTATGAACGTGAACATACTATATAGGAAAACAATGTACTCCTTGTATTAATAGAAATGGAGAGAGTTGCAACCAAATATAGGAGTTGATCATGTAGAGAACTACCCAATTTCACTGGACGTTCCTTGCCACAAAGTACACATCTATGTCACCTCGATGCATGGAATGATGAATCTCCTTAGATTCAGGGCAGCAACATGAGGGTAATCAATCTCCAAAGGCCAACCCTTAGCTTGTGGATGGCAGTAAATATATAGGAGAGGATGTTAGGTTAGGAATTCTTATCCATTTACCAATCTAAGCTTGAGATACACTCTTGATGGGAGGATTAGCTCAATGGATAAGGGGAAAAATATCCAAGGTAGGATGAGATGGGATTCAAAGATCTTATCCAAGGTAAATGGTTGAAACAAATCTTCGAAGCTTCTAGATTAGGAAGCTACAATGTTTTCACTCCGTAATTTCTTAAGGTTATGAAAGAAACCGAGAGGTAACCACATAACCACTTTTAAGTTTAGAAGCTAGCCCTTCTAAAATCAAAGAGGGATATCTCTATCAGATTTAGCTTTGTTTTCCTTGTAGGATTCTAAGCTAGATGTGAAAGTTCAGAGTTTGATTTTTAAAATGGTTTGGTTGGAACAACAAGGGAAATCCATTAGGCAATGGAGTCAATTAAGTTTTAAGTTGATCAATTGCAGCAGTGACAGATAAGTTTAACAGGTCAAGGTAGGCATACTTATTAGATCTTGAGAGCTTTGTGAGATGGTAAATATGGAAAGATTTAAGGATCCATAAAACATAGAGAAATTAAGAACTATAGTGTTTAATTTCAATTGAAAACATTAACTTTGTTCAGAAGCCATAATTGGGTGTACTTAAACAAATTCAAATTCTTATTTTTCTTTGAACAAAATAGATAAGAGAAACATGTGAATTGATAGAGAAGAACACATTAACAAGAGAAGATAACTTCACCAATACGTCTAACGTAGGAATCTTGAAAAATATTTATGTATTACTGAAAAATTTTCCACTTGAGCTTAGGGAACAATGTTACATAAGAAGTCTATTTCTTCATACAAGTCCCAACCCAATCTAAGGCTTATTACAACATATTTATAGACTTTCTGCTAAACTAATATCATATTCCAAAAAAATTAACTAATACAAAATATTCTCTAACAATTTCTAGAAAAAACATAAATAGTAAACTAAAAATAACATAATATCTCCAAATTATCTGTTGGAAGAAATATTGAACTGTTCGCGAGTATCTTGCATTGAAATCTGGAATTGGTTCACTGACTAATGGAAATCTACAAAAATGATCCTCAATCTGTTGACCTTTTGATGCTAGGTGTGTTTTGAATGTTGATATCTTCATGGCCTTTAAATATGGAAAAAGTTTGAAAATGTCTGCTAAGTGCCCTCTTAAAACTGATTACTCTTCCATTTGTATTAATTAGCTACCCTTTGAGTTCTATTTCTACGATTTTTTCCTTTCATCATCTTTTGAATACTATATTTTGTCACAAAATATTTGGGAAAAGAAAATTAATATATTTTGAATAATATTTCCAAATATTTTGATGAAATTCATAATTCAAATTTCAAAGTATTTATTTGAATGATTTATAAAAATATCTTGTTTTAAAATATCTTGTTTCTCCTTTTACCTTCCTCTATAAATTCATTTCATACTTGCAAATTTCCTTTTACTATTTTAAATTTTGTTTTAACTTTAGCATCTTGTTCGTGAAATTATTTTACCTCGATATTATTTTTTCTCAGGCTTCATCCATAAAAATCATTTCATAAATGTATGAAATATTTATTTATAATTGTTTTTAGTTGTAACCTACAACTGCAAATTCACATGTACCTGTAAAATGTATTTCTCTTGTACCTGTAAAAAAATTTTACACCTGTAAGTCTTATTTTACTTAGCCTCCTATCCGTAAAATTCATTTACATGAAGCTCATTTTTTCTCACCGGCACATTAGTTCCATAAAATTCTCCTTTTATTTTCTCTTGTAAATTCATTTTCTTGCACCCGTGAATTCATTTCACCTGTAACTATAAATTTCCTTTCACCTTAGTCACATTTTTTTCATCCTCCTTCATTCATAAACTTATTTCATAAAATATGAAATCTCCCTTTATATACTTTCTCACCATAATTTAAATGTATAGGAAAAATGGTTTCCAAAGCGGGGAATAGGTAGTAAGTGGTTTAGGAGGGGGAGGGGTGTGTAGTGAAGAATAAGATGACAGATGTAAGACCCAGTAAAGTTAAAAGCATATTTTTGGACCCCCCCACCTTGGTTAAATGTTGAAAAGGTAAGGGGGTTCCTATTCCATCACTAACCATCGATGTATTTTTCCACAGTTCTCGAGGCTTTTAATATTAAGGAGTTTTAATAGTTAAGTGTTGGGTGGGTTATAGGATTTGAATTTTGGATTTTTGACTTTGGCTAAATATGATAAATAAATTTGATTCATATAGTTTATATATTTTATTATTTTAATATAGTTTATAGATTTTATTATTTTTGAATTAATTTTGATAATTCAAATAGATAATTTCACACGGGTATTTTTCTTTGTTTTGTGGTTTTGAGGAGCAGAATTCAACTTTCTCTATCTCTTAATCCAGAAGTTGATTTGAAGCAGCAGATATATCGTTGGAAAGCTTCTTCTGAGAACTTTACCATGAAAAGACTTGCCATGTGATCTGATTCAGATTTTAATTGCAAAAAATCTCCCAAACATCCATACTTTGTCTTGGCCACTAGAATTTAAAAACTAAATGGCCCCTTGGACAAGAAAACCTTTAGGCTATGAAACCTAGTGATTCATACGCTAAAATTTACCAAAATATTCCCAAAATAGATAAATGGACAAATAGATTACCTATATTATAGGACCCTAACATGAGGGATTATTTTTATTTCTCCTGAATTTATAGAATTAGTGCACCCCAAAAAGGGACAACATGTTAATGATCAGTGCATGTGAAAAGTGGAGCAACTTGCACCGGACACAATCTCCTGAGGGAACATGGTGCATTAGGCCTTAAAATCATGGAAATGAAGCAGTTAAGCCCAAAAATTTAGGGATTAGGGAGAGTTATGCCTAGGGATTCTTGCATGGATGATGAAAAAGTGTTGATGGATGTTGATTGATCGATTTAACAGGCCTATTGACCAAATGTGACAAGATTTCCTACAACACATATCAAACACTTAACAATAGTGTTAAGGTTGCTCAGAGAGCATCAGTTCTATGCCAAGCTTAGTAAATGCATCTTCTTTCATACAGGGGTCCATTATTTGGGGCATGTGGTTTCCAAGGAAGGTATAACAGTGGATCCGAAAAATATAAGAGTTATCATGGAGTGGGAAACTTCTAGAAATGTGGATGAGGTTAGATCATTCATGGGGTTAGCAGGTTATTAAAGACAGTTCATCAGAAAATTCTCACATATTTCCTATCCTATTACATCATTGCAGATAAAAGGAAATACATTTGAATGGATAGAGGAATATGCAGCAAGTTTTTAACAATTGAAACAATTTCTTACAAATGCTCCAGTTCTAAAAATTGCAGATCTAGATAAAGATTTTGTGGTATGTACAGATGCTTGCAAGAAAGGACTTGGTGGAGTTTTGATGTAGGAAGGACATTAGTATGTTATGAGTCAAGGAAATTGAATGAGTACTAGAAGAACTACATGACACATGATCTTGAGTTGGCAACAATCATGCATGCATTGAAGATGTGGACACACTATCTTCTTGGCATGAGGTTCATACTAATGAGCAATCATAGTGGATTGAGATATTTGTTTGACTAACCTAATCTAAATGCCAGGCAATTTAGGTGGTTGGCTATGATCATTGAATTTCACTTTGAGATCAGATATATTAAGGGTAAAGAGAACAAGGTTGTAGATGCTCTTAGTAGAAGAGTACAGGTAAGTCACATAATAGCTATGAGTTCATATGGGATAGATTTATAGGATCAGGTCTTGCAGGCTAAACAAAAGGATGACATATACCAGTAGCTTAAGAATAGGTTAAAACAACTGGGTACAGGTGAACATAATGTGGACTATCGTCTCACAGTAGATGGCTTGATGAGATTTAGGGACAGGATCTATTTGTCAAACAACAATGAGATCAATAATATTATCTTGAGGGAAATCCATGTTAATATGTATTCAGGTCACCCAAGATATCAAAATACATTGACAACAGTTAATAAGTTCTACCACTGGCTGAACTTGAAGAAAGAGGTGCCATAGTTTGTGGCGAGATGATTGGATTGTCAACAAGTAAAATAAAATTGAAAGGATATACGTGGTTTGTTAGAGCCAATTCTGATTCCAAAGTGGAAATGGGAGGTAATATCCATGGACTTCATTACAGGTTTACCGAGGACATCTAGACAACATGATTCTATTATGGTGGAGGTTGGCATGTTGAATAAGGTAGCTCACTTCATTCTAGTAAAGTGAGGTACCACAAGTCTTCATCAAATATATAGTGAGGTTGCATGGTTTTTCGAAGAACATTGTATCTAAAAAATATGCCAAGTTCACTTCCAGGTTCTGGAAAGATCTATTTGTGGGGTTGGGTACAGAGTTTTCCTTTAGTAAAATTTTTCATTTGTATACAAATGGACATACCGAGAGGGTCAACGAGATCTTGGAGGACATCTTGAGGATGTACATCATGCATCTGAAGTGGAAGTGGGAAGAGTATCTTCCACTGATGGATCTTGCTTACAAAAATGGGTATCAAGAGTCACTATGGATGGTTTTTTTTTAGGCATTGTATGGGTGGAGTCATAATATTACTATCAGTTGGAGTGATCCAGTTAATAGGGTATTGGTTGGACTAGACATGTTGGCAGAGAGGGAACAGGAAATGTAGGTTATCAAGAAGAATCTAAAGGTAGCATCAGATAGGCATAAGAGTTATGCAGATCTACATAGGGAATTTAATGAGTTTAAGGTTGGGGAAAATGTATACTTGCGCATCAATCCCAAGAAGAACTCCTTGAGTATTAGATCATGTTCCAAGTTGGCACCTTGATATTACGAGCCTTTCGTGATTCTTGAAAGGTTTGGAACAGTAGTCTATCGACTTGCACTACCTCCGACAGTGAAATTCCATGATGTTTTCCATGTGTCATTGCTTAAGAAGTATGTGAAAGATGTTGATCATGTGTTTGAATGGTCTATATTGTAGGTGGTGCCAGAAGGATAATTCCAGTTGGAACCTCTGTGCATTTTGCAGAGAAAGATGCTCATGCTCTAGAATCAAGAAATCGAGTAAGTTAAAGTACAGTGGAAGCACTTTAGCGTGAAGAAGCTACATGGGAGTTGGCTGATAAGATGCGGGTTATGTATCCATCTCTATTTGTTGGTTGAGCAGATGTATTTTGGTATATGTTTTCATGTTTTATTTTGGTAATTTCTGATCTGTATTTGAAAACTTGAAGGTTTGATGACATTTTCAAGTTAAATTTTATGTATTTTAGCGATTAGGCAAGTTGAAAAAGCACATAAATTAAGTTTTAAAAATCCGTTTTCAGCATATAAAAGCAAATACAATAATACCATAAATAGTAACACAAGGGAACAAAATGATGAAGGAGTTCACCCCTCTTGGGCACATCTCCTGGTCCAGCTTCCAATGTTGGGCCTCTTTCATTCAGTTCTCAAATATGTGTTTACATGGATTTCCAGTTCTCAGAATGCAAAAATAATGTATCCAACGGCTCCATAACAGTCATAAACCCCTAGATGGGCTCTTGTTGGGCTCAAATTGACCAAAAACTAAAGAAGTTATGCTATGGTAAAGTTTTTTTATTAACTGCTCTACAAACTGCACTGGTCTGCTAACCATCCTATGAATCCACCATTATTAGCACCGTCGAGTGACAAATTTTCCCCGCGTCGACAAGATTAGCGCTGAATTGGGTGCATTTTTTCACCTACTTTAATTGCACAATGACCCCCGTGAGCGAATAAAATGGAACCAAGTGGTTGGCTCCCTGTCGTTGGATCCAGACCATTCAAATCTCCATGCAAACTATTGACCTTGGATTTGACTATGGTTGTGTTATATATATAACCTAGGTTTATAGTTTGGATTTTCGCGCAAAACGGTGACTCCATGTTATGCAGGCAATCCCTTCTTCAGAAAGAAGCGATCCCTCTAGCACAATGAGTGGGTCTAGTAACAACCATGACAAAGAATGCAAGCTTTCCTAGCTTAACATAAAAATAACATGAGAGAGGGAGATGGCCTACCCCACTCCTATGCAATCGCTTTCTTTGATGTTGATGTTGATCCTTGTGCTTCCAGGATCGCTCCTCGTTATACCTTCTGCATTTAAATACCTGCAAGAAATATCATATGACAACAAACAAAAGAGACATAGCATAGATATATTTCAAAGTAAACTATATGACGGATAAAGGAGGATCATACTAAAAAAGTTAATATGAACAAGTTAATGGAAAGAAAAACACACTTTGTATTATTGAATAAACAAAGGGAAGCTGACATCAGTGCCTTGATGACGGAGGTCTCCTTCGGAATGGAAATCCAAGTCCAAGACAAGCTCTTCAATACTTTCTCCTTTCTCGTCAAATCAACAGCATATATGCGCAATCAGGTAGAAGAATGGCAACCAACAATGACCAACCAAGACTCACTAGCATGGCACTATTATATAGCATAGTTGGAGAGGTTATGGATCCACAAATGGGGGGAATTCCTTATCTCAAAGGGGAAAATATTTGGAGATAAGATAAAAGGTTAAAAATGGGATAATTCGACCATATCCTCAAACAACAAGTATCAGAATTTCGTTCTCGAGAGTTCTAGAGGATGAAGCTTCTGCTTCATTTTTGGAGAACCTGTCTAAAGAGGACCATCGTGGCTTTATTGCTGAACTCCTGCACTGCCAACGCTTTTCATAGGTTAGAGACAAGGTTACAAGCGTGAGGTTGTTTAGGGGAGAACCATACTGGGCTTTCAAATTAGGGTTTTTATAAACTTTTGTAAAAATGCTTCAAGGAATTTCTCTTTTGGGTCTTCAAGCATATTTTAAGCATGTTATCCAAGATAAATAAATTTTCACATTTTTTTGTCGCTTTGCGACATTTGTGGCATGAACGACATAAAATATGACACTTAGGATAAGAAATGAGGAATGTGACAAAATACTGAGTAACATATGCCCCCTAAAGCATGAAAGCAGAACTAGAAGTGATGGTTAAATCGCTTTATCAGCCATGGCAAGGACTTTGGAAAACCACCATCAGGAGACCTCCCAATTAAAAGCAATATAATATATCACATATTAGATATAAACATGCCCAATAACATATCTCTGAATAGGCATTAAATAATACATGAATCCACAATATGGACACAACCATATGTCTAAAAGGGATCATGGAAATGGATCCACGGTATGGTCGCAACCATCGGCATAGAAAGGATCATGTATACAATCATGAATACTCAATAACTCCACGCAGCCTAGATAATAACATATGTGATCTAGGGTCTTTGTCTCTATCTCTATCTACTCATTATACGAATCTAACCATGTGAATAGAAGTGATGATGTCGAAGATGGTAGAAACCACCTGATTATCGATCAATGAGGTAAATCATTAAGAGGTGCGAGAGGAACCACCAATAATGACGATTGCCCTCAAGGTACGACATCACAATCTAAAAGTGTGAATGAATGAGCTGAAGTTGAACACTTGCAGAATAATTCGATCGAAGGCCAATGAGGTGAACCTGTCGTCAAACACGAATAACTTGCCATTGAGGCATGCAAGCTCCAAGGTACTGAGGAATGAGTCTCTAGACCGCCTTCTTGGATAATGAGTTGACATTGACAGGAAGTCATCCATCGAAGGAGGGCCATAATTATTCCCACATCATTGATGCAAAAAAAATGATTTCTCAAGACGACAATAGCAATTCAGGATTGTTGCAGAGAAGGTCAAATAAGTAGACTATGTTTGAATTTTATAGATAGGAATTCTCTGGAACATATTGGCGACACGACTTTGAATTTTGGTATCATTTGAATCAAAATGGGATCAAAGGTCATGATGATAGCAGATGATGATCGAATGAGAGGCAAATGGATTTCCTAAATCCAAGAAAGAAAATGACAAATGAAGGATATCCCCAACCTGACATGAAATGCAGATGAGTGTTATGTTCAAGAGTGACATGTTGCCTTTGATACATAATACAAAACTTGCTTTACTTCCATTTTCCCCTACTATTTATAGCGATTACCTCTTTATTTTATTTATCAGTCTTGAAGAGCATACCATATGCTTAGCGTATAAGTTCATCCTTAGGATGAATCCATCCTAGTAAGTTTAACAAGTCCTAGGAAGGAGTAACTCAGTATCGTTATGGTGACAAATCCTTCGTCATTTAAATTTTATGAGTCTAATGGACGGGTAACTCGGCATAATTTTCATGTTTAGGGAATTTGAAAAAGTAGTGGAAAAGAAAACTCCAAAAGGTCCCTTTTAGTAGACAGTCCCTCGAATCCAAAAAGGTAGAAAACAATATCAAAGAGAACCTCCTGATCATATTTAAACAAGGTATTCCTTTTTTGTAATTAGTCAATCGTCATCTCGAAAAAGGGGTAAACGTATATTGAGATGACATCAATTCATTTAGTTTAATGATCTCGAAAGGGCAAGTGCTCGGCAAACTTTTCATGTTTCAAGACTCAAAAAAGAGCTTAAAGTTCACTCTCGGGGGGTTCCTTTTTCATTTTTTTTCATGAGTCCGAAAAGGCGATAAAAGGTAACTCGTTGTTCACCATTGACCAAATTTTATTCATAATGACATGCTTCTACACATGCAATCAAACATCACATTGATCAAGAAAAATATATAAATATGGGTAAAAGTATTTCATAAAATGATGAAAAGTCAATTTTTAATCAAAATATTTGGAAAAATTATTTTAGTAGCTAAAAGTAAAAAATTAAAATTACTTTTATCATTTGAAGTTTGACAAAGAACTTTTCCCTCCATCTTTATTTGAACTTTAGGCACACCATTCGACAAATCCAGACCACCATTTTCTAATTCGTCTGTTGCATGTAATACTTCTTCCCTTAGCCTGCATTTTCCCTTTGTTTTTAAGCAATTTTCTCTATTTTTTTTCTTGGTTAAGGGGCCCTTCAAAAACTAGGGCATGTGGGAGACTAGCACGGGTTTTACCCATGGGGTCCGTGCTGATCACCCTAACCCTTAGCGTACCAATGTAGGAAAATTTCTAAAGAGACGCGTTGGCTCCGTGATCAAATTTATTTTCATAGATGCTCAATTTTCACTCAATTTCTTGAAAAATTTCTTCCATGAAAGATTGTTAATATTTGTTAATTAATGTTTTGTAGGAGAATCATGGGAATAGAGTGGAAAGAAAGGGGCCATGAGGTTGAGGACCGAGAATCAGCTCAGGATCCAAACTACACAAGAGCATTATGCAACTACTGTTTTCTCAAATTCTTCCGAAGACCTAGCATGTGATCCCAAGTAGATCTATTGCAGTACTTGGTGAGATGGTGGGTTATAGACCACAAAGTATTCGTGATCAGTGGTCAGGACCTAGAGATCGATGTATTTGACATCTATTTCATCACAGGTTTGTCCAGGAGGGGACTATCGATCCAGCTAGGAAGGTCTAGACCACATGGTGAGAGCACAGACATACTTATCACCGGAAATTTCAATGATGGGTCTCAAAAGACCAAGAGTGGAAAATTGACATCAAAATAGTCAATGATCTAGCTCTCAGGACAATCCTTTACACGATTGCTCGAGTAGAATGGTGCAAGCCCTTCATGAGGCGACAAAATATCACTTCGAGTACGCAGTGGATTGTATGAGTCCAATGGTTTCTAACTAGTGTGAGGGATTTTCTGCATAAAAAATTGGTACGCCAGCAACTAATCATGATCGATGACTAGACATATGCGAGGATTGATTTCATGGGAGATCCTAATCTTCCTCTTCCACCGAGAGGATAGTGGGATGACCTCGGTAAGAATTGTTTTTTATTTTTTTCAATATTTTTGATTTTTTTTATATGTGTACCAAGAGTTTAACTTATGATTACTATTTGCAAATGTTGGAGCAGTGAGGCCTCCAGGGCTATCTCAAGTAGTGCAGCGGGTTTTTCATCAAATCGAGGATGTTCTTTATGACGAGGGTGCTAACTCTTTAGTTGAGGTGGAGCATAACCTTTCAGCATTGACCAAAGGCATACCAGATTATTCTTATGTCGATGATATCCCCCTGCAATATCAGGGATACACTATGGGGGTTCCAGCCAAACTACGTCAACTATTAGGTCGAGTAGTCATAGTTGTTACATACTACCATCAGCATCATGCCAGAGGATAGATATTCCTTTTTATTTATTTTTTACTGCACTTATGTAGGCTCGATAATCCATGTGTCTTGGAACACATATTTTGACATTTTGATGTACGCAGTTTTTTCAAACTATATATATATATATATAATTTTCTTGTCATTGTGATGTTTTTGTTTTTACATGTGATGCAAATGTTTGTCTAGCACATAATTGGCTAATTTATTCAAATGTATTGGAATATGTTGATAAGTAATGTAATCAAAATGTCATTCCAATAATCAAACACACAGATAAATTCGTAATATTTGAGGGTTTTTTAATGAATAGTTCCCATTCAATTGTAGAAAAACAAGTTATGAATCGAGTTTAACAACTAATGCCCTAACACCAAGAGCAGCAACTTCTGATAAAAGTTCGATAACCACACCATATTCAAAAATATTGTTAGTTGTTCGACCCACACATATGCCTTGTAATTTCACTAACTTTCCATTAGGAGAAAAAATTTCCCATGATGCGGAAGACAAGTTATGTGTACTACGACAAGCGCCATCAGTGAAATCGAAATAATGGTTTGATGACATCTACAAAACCAAATGGAATACAGGGTAAGCAGAGGAAAAAATGTCTGCAAAAGAAAATAATCATATCAAAATATAACTGCACACTAATGAATCACACACACTAATGTACAAAGTATATACACTAAATAAAGCATAATAATTTTTGAGATAGAGCCCATTTCGTGGCTCAGCAAATTGATTTCCTTCATAATCGACCAACTCATAGGCACCTTTTTCTAATACTCGTTTAATGATAAAGGACCCATGCCACATCAGTTTGATTTTTCCAACCCCTAGCTTGTCCTGGGCTTGATCATATAGCAATACCAAGTCACCTTCGATATAAACACACTGAGTCACAAATTTATCATACTATGCCTTAACTCGTTTCTTTTGAGCTTTGATAACCAAAGAAACAATTCGTCGAGTATCATCAAGAAGTTTGAGGTAAAGCAATCATTCCTCTTCCGGTGAATTACCACGGAGTAACTTAACAGCTAGCATCAAAGAAGGAATTTCACATTTGATTGTGAGAGTGGATTCCAGACCATACACAAATTGAAAAGGTGTGAATCCGGTCATTTTCTTAGCTGAAGTTTGGTATGCCCACAAAGCTGAAAATAACATAAGATACCAATTTTTCTTATGCATCCCAATGGTTTTCTAAAGCATCATCACCAAAAATTTGTTAATGACTTCAACCTAGCCATTGGCCTATAGACAGTAAGGAGTTGAGTTGTCATGACACAAACCCAACTGAGCAGTAAGCTCTATCATCATATAATTTCGAAAATGAGAACAATGATCAGTGAATATGGCTTTCAGGACACCACATAGAGCTATGACATGATTGAAAAGAAATTGCACCGCAGTTTTATATTCAGCAGCATATATAGGCATCGCCTTGGACCATTTTGTGAAATAATCAATGAAGATAATAATATAACTATGCACCTCAGCCGAGCAAGGGTTACAGGTATGAAATTGATGCCCCATCTCGCAAAGGGTTCGATGATAACAATTGGGTGCAAGGGAGTGTGTGGGGTGCATTCTTTGTGAGAATATATCAGGAATTTGTGACATTTTTTAACGACGAGGATGCAATCCTTGAAAATGGAAGGCCAAAAATAACCTCGTGAATAATTTGTTCAGTGGTAGTGTAACCTGACATGTGACCACCACATGCCCCAGAGTGACATTTATGCAAGACTTCCTCAGCTTCCTCAAGGTTCAAGCATTGACGAAGGACATAATCGACACTTGTATGATATAAAGTATCCCCAACAATGCGATAAGGTTGGGATTGGTGACGAATTTGACGTAGCTCAGAGTGAGACAACTCTGGTGGAAAATTTTGGGTTTAGAGATAGATAATGATATCACCATACCAAAAATCGAGAGTACTAATGAGAAAAATTCATTCATCTAGAATCAACTCAGTAAAAGGAGTAGGTGGACCTGCAGATGGAAGAGCACAAATAAAATTAGAAAAAACTAGTGATTTCTTCGACTTAGCATTAGAAAACTATAAACCAAACTCTTGTAGAATAACAATCCATTTGGAGTGTTTTACCCCAAGTAACTGACGAGCCAGGATGCAAGTCATGGGGTTACAATCAGAAACTACAACATTTTTTCGCAGGAGAATGTAATGGTGAAAGCGTTGGACAGCATGAACAACTGCCAAAGCTAGCTTCTCTACATGAGCGTAATGTGTCTCGGCATCAAAGAGATTTCAACTCAAGTAGTAGATAACATGTTCATTCCCACTGTCATCATCCTAAATAAGCACCATTCCAATGGTGCCGTCAGCATTGGCTAAATATAGGAAGTAATCACGACGATAATCAGGGGGTGAAATGAAGGAGGAATAATGAGGGATGTCTTCAAAGCATCAAAAGAACTTTGAGTGACTTCATCCCAAATAAATGGGACCCCTTTTTTCAGAAAATGAGTAAATCCTTTAGTATGTTGGGTGTGGAGCCTGCTTATATTCTTTATTTTGTATCACAACGTTGGACCCCTATTATTAATGGGGTGGAAATGCCACCTGTAATTAAAAATTTTCTAGGGGGTTCAGGGGGGGTGGATGCGACTTTATGGAGCCCCCCCCTGGCAGGGAGTTTCGGGGGAAGTGCCCCCGAAGCTAAAAACATATGTAAAATTTCCTTGTAAAATTATTGTGATTTCTAGTCAATCTGGGCCGTTCATTAGGCGGATGATTTAACGGTAGAAGTTATGTTTAATTTAGGGTTTTTTGCCCTAGAAGGCAACCCCTCGTTTTGTATGAGGGTATTGTATTGCGGCTATGTATTGGATGTGTATTCTCAGAGTGAGAAACAGATTGGGAGATTGTGAGAGAGAATACAGGATATTACAGTGGATCTGTTGTAGGTTGTGTCTCTTCATTTTGCTGGATAATAGAAAGGAAGGACTGGTTGTTCGAGGTGGACGTAGCCCAAACTGGGTGAACCACATATATTTGTGTCTCTCTAGTTTTATGTGTTTTGTGTGCTTGTGTTTTCTACATATTTTATGTGTTGCATTGCTCTGCAATATATAATTTTTCTAACATAGTAAGCTCTACATAATTTAGGACAAAACAATGAAGAAATTTCACTTTCAGGAAGAAGAATGGAAACCATCAATGACCAACCAAGACTCACTAGCATGCCACTCTTATATAGAATAGTTGGAGGGGTTATGGATCCAAAAATGAGGGGGAAATACTTATCTAAAGGGGGGGGAATATTTGGAGATAATATGAAAGGTCCGAAATGGGATAATTCGACTATATCCTCAACCAAAAAGTACCAGACTTATTTTCTCCAGATTTCTAGAGGACGAAGGTTTTGCATCATTTTTGGAGAACCTGCCTGAAGAGGACCAACGCGACCTTACTACTGAACTCTCGCGCTGCTAGCACTTTTCACGAGTTAGAGACGTGGATACAAGGGTGAGTTTGTTTAGGGGAGAACCATGTTGGGCTTGCAAATTAGGGTTTTTACAAAATTTTGAAGAAAGGCTTCAAGGCACGTCTCTTTTAGGTCTTCAAGGATATTTTAAGCATGTTATCCAAGATGAATAATTTTTCACAGTTTTTTTTTCACTTTGAGATGTTTGTGGCATGAACGACACAAAAGACAACACTTAGGATAAGAACTAAGGAATGTGACAAAATATTGTGTAACACTCCAACCATACTGTTACACTCCAACCATACTCTAGAATTGTGGTCAAGTGGCGGTGTTACTATGGTTTTAGGGTTGTTTTCAAACCCTCCTATAACCCTCATGTTGATTGTGGTATGGTATTTGTGGTTGGGTCTCAAATTCCGTCGAATTTTAGCTCCAATCACCGTTTGTAACTCAAGTATAATCATGCTACCTTCAGGGGTTCTAACTACTAGTGAAACTGTGGTATGGTTGTGTTAATTGGGGTGTTGGGGTTGGGGTTAGGCCCTAGCCCCTAGTGCTCGACCTGTGGTCTCGTGGGCATGGGATGATCGATACCAAGGCTTGACACCGGCCCTGTCCCCCAACTTCCAAAATTTTAAATTTTAAATAAGCATGCGTTAATATGGTTGTTAAGAACCACCAATGGCATGATAGTAGAGTATCGTGTTTCCACTCCACAAGTCACGTGTTCGATTCTCATTCGAACTGCCTGACCCATAACCATAATTTTATAATACATTTGGGAGACCACGTGGCTTCCACCCATTGGACCACAAAACCAAACGATTAACCAATAAAAATTCAACAATCACGAACCAATATGACTAGAACACTTGGAGAGATGCCACTAGTCCTAGAAACTTAGTTACCTTGCCCAGTCAACGTACGAACTGCCCAGTCAACATATGAACTGCCTAGCCAGCGTACCTGACCAACCTATAAACGTTTTTTGTTGTTTAGGAAAATGATCCGAATGCGATATCAAGAGAATACGATATCGGTTTTGAGCGATTCAAGTTGTATTGGATTTAGGGCAAGGAGATCTATGTTTTGGCACTAGTTTCGAGCACTTTTGGACATTTTGAATTTTGAGAATTTTACTGATCCGCTGGATCATTCCTCCCCACTGGAAGCTTTTGGACTTCCAAAAGATCATTTTCAGTAAACAAAAAGATTAGGGTAAATTTCACTCACCCTTCCAATCTCAAACCATTTGTCTTTGCTTAGATTTGTCCATTTGAGCCCTACACGAAGGTACTCCATGTTCCCTTGTTTTGAAGTCCTTGATTTCCTGTCAATGATGGTGTCTTGCTGCAATTCTTCAAGATATTCAGGAGATAAATATTCAATCGAAGGAATCTAAACATTGTCTCCTTGGTATTCAATCTAAGGAGGCTCATACAATCTCAAATTCTCAACATTAACAACTTCATATATTTGCATATATGGAGGAAAATCTAACCTTAAGGCATTATTACCAATATTTTCCAAAATCTTGAATGGACCATATCTAATTATTTTTTGTTTTTGACCTTCTCCTTGGAGTCTTTCCTTGCTAATGTGAAGTGAAACTTCATCTCCCGCTTGGAAACTATTATCCACGCGATTCTTATCATGTATTTTCTTGTACTTGTCTCGACTCTTTTCCAATTGTTCTTGAATTGTTTAATGCACAAATTGAACTTGTTCAATGAACCTTTTGGCCTTATATATGTCACTATGTCCATCAATAGCAACATATTTTCCAAAGATAAAATCTTAATGACATTTTGGTAAGTATCCCAAGCATGCCTCAAATGGTGATGTTTGAGTTGATGAATTCTTGGCCCAATTGTAAGCATGTTGAATGTAGTGAAAATTTTCATCACAAAACTTAGGATGTTTGTTGTAATAACCATGATTAATATGTATTACCGTTCTATTCACCACTTCTGTTTGGCCATCTTTTTTTGGATGGAATGTTGTGCTCTTTTTCAATTTGGTGTCCATGAGTCCCCACAAGCTTGACCAAAAGTTCACGACAAAGTGAGAATCTTGATCACTAAAAATGGATGTGGGAAACCCAAAATGTACCCATACATTTTGAAAGAACAATTTTGTAGTCTGTTAAGTTGTAACCTACTTCTTACAAGGAATCAAAATACACATTTTTTTGAACCTATCCACAACTACATAAAGATAATCATTACCTTTCCTAGACATAGGTAGACCTCCTACAAAATCCATAGAAACACTTTTCCATGGAAGGGAAGGTACTAGAAGTGGAGTATACAATCCCAAAATTCTATTTCTAGCCTTACTAACAACACATAAAGAACATCCTCTTACATATCATGACACACTTTCAAGCATACGAGGCCAGTAACAATACCTCTATAATTGTGCCACTATCTCACCTACACCGAAATGACCAACAATAAGAGAAGTATGTGCTTCACTTATGATTTTGACTCTTAATTCATGTGGAATACATAACTTTCCAATATGATACAGCAATTTATCATGCACATGATTATCTAATTCCTCTACTTGGTTACCTTGACACAAAGTCGCATATACATCCTTAAAATCATCACCTAAAGCATATTTCTCAACATAACTCTCATGCATTACAAAATTATGCTTAAGAATAATGGATGCACTAACTATTGGCCTAGAAATCATATCAAAAGCCTTGTTATATATACCTTTCTTATACCTTATCACCAAGTGGAATTTTTGTAAGAAACCCATCCATCTGAAGTGCCTCGCTTGTTGGAGATTTTTTTGTGATTGCAAGTATTGCAATGGTTGATGATTAATGTGAATGATAGTTTCCTTACCCATCAAGTAATGTTTCCACTTTTTCACACTTTCCACCAATGCATTACTGGGACCTTTTTTTTGGGATATAACATTTTTTGAGTTGTGGAAAGCTGAAGGACAGGTGGCAGAATTCCATCAAGGTAGACATGGAGCTGTCACGCTTGTGGGAAGCCAGAAGATAGGTGGAGGGGCATAGGCAGAGAAAAACGCAAATGGAATTAATGGGAGACATGAAATGAACAGTAGAACTCCCAGTGATAAAGAGGAAATGGTGGACAGCGGAGCGCAAGGGAGCAGATGAGCACAAAAGAGGCAGGGAATGACAGTGTCAGTCGAGAGGAACAAATATTAAGTCGATTTGTTAGTTAGGCAGTTAGTCCGGGCAGAGGCCGATAGGAAGTGGGGCCTCAGGAGTGCTCTGTGTGAAGCCTCTTTGAATTGAACTGCATTGTAATAGACTCTATGGACAGTGCTTATGTTCTTTTGATCCAAGATAATAGAATCGGGTTGTTTTTACTATGTTGTATATCTTGAATTGGTTGATGTTTAATCGATTATGATGAATGCGTGCCTAGTTTAAAATTTTAATTCAGTGCTCTGAACATGTTATGATGAATGATAGCTATTTCTTGGAGTTTAGATATATAGATGTTGTTTCTACTTGCTCATAGTTATTATTAGTGTTAGTAATCTTTCCTCAATATCAACGATCTAGTCTCTAATCTTACTAAGGTTACGACATGCCTCGAGTGAGACTCCCTGCTCCCTTGAGCAGAGTGAAAATGCCGGTGTTTTCCTAGAATACTGTGGAAACCTTATGGGCCTCAAGCCTGAACCTGGGTCTTGCCCAGAGAACTCCTTTTTCGCCAAAAAATGGTTCCGTTGCTGAGACCTGAAAAATTATTTAGAAGCTATATAATGGTATCGAGGATCTATGAGAAGGAACTACGAAGCTGGTGGTATAAGAATATAGATCATTTCATATCGCAATAAGCATAAATTTGGCAGTAGAGGGAAAAGACTGTCAAAGATCAGGTCATTTTTTCTCAATCTGCGAGTGACTTGTATGAAATTTTCTGGGGAAAGTTTCTCGAAGAGCTTTACAACTGGTTGCGGAGACTCCAAATAAATTTACCCCCAAGGATTATGTAGAGCTTGTGTTGGGAAAAGACGAGAGGGGAACAAGATTAATACAAATTCAAAACTTACTTTTTCCGTCTAACTCCATACGCTGCCTTGTACCGTACTCGCGTATATACGACACCATGAAACTCTGCATGATGTCAACACGTATATCTAATTATGTCCAAAGTTCTTCACTTAACTCATTCCATCATTCATTTATCAGATGTTTAATAAACAGTAAACATGTGCAGTAAGAACAGAGTAAACCATCACACAAAGCATCACACATGAACACCAGGATTTTTAGGTGGAAACCCAAGTCGGGAGAAAACCACCGCTGCAGTTGCTCAGCCTTCAATATTTTATTATAGAGAAAACATCTTACAACATATGTGCTGGTGCAGACTCTACCAGCACGCAGGCACCCACCTGCACTCGTTTACCAGCCTCTCCTGGAAGGGAGCTCCAACCCCCTGACTCGTTTACCAGCCTCTCCTGGAAGGGAGCTACGACCCCCCAATCTCATTTACCAGCCTCACCTGGAAGGGAGCTACAACCCCCTGACTGAAGGCTACAACCCTCAGCACCACCTTGGACCACGTTTCATCAATTTTCACACTGGATCCAACAACTTCAATAGAACAACACTTGCAGGCCACGTTTCATCATATTTTTAGACTGGACCCTTTCCATACTTTTAAGCACAAACATACATCACCAACAGATACTTATCAACACAGATCAGATAGCAGAAACACAGCAGAACAGATCAGATATTTCATACCCCTTGCTTCAGCAAACCCTAGTTTGCATACGCGCTTTCCCTTTACTGATGTCGCGTATATACGCTCTTCCGTCCACACAAACCAGCGTATACCTCAGTGTATATTTTATTGCGCATACGCGCTTTCTCTTCGTTGAAGCCGCGTATATACGCGCTTCCTCCGCGGCGAAGTAGCATATAGATCTTCAATCATTACAGAGCAGCATACTTCATCAGATCAGATATTCAGTTCAGATCTACCCTTTTGCTTCAGACAGATGTTCGCCTAGATGCTCGCCTCATCACAGATCTAAGCCTTCTATAATCAGATCTAGGAAATACAAGAGAAATTCAGATCTAGATCCCCTTCTTCATCATTGGTGCATCATACATTCAGATTTATCATTCAAGTGTAACCCTTTCCATTCAGATATACTTCTGAGAGAAGTATTCATTCAAGCTCAGACATCTTGCACCCACACTCATGATTTGCACAATGAAATTCTTCTCCTTATATATGTTTATCCTTTTTCAATACCATGAGCCCCTTTTTCAATACCATGGGCCAAAACAATACCATGAGCCCAAAACTACCTGGACGGGGTCAATTAGGCAGATCATTACCCAATACAATGGGTCAATACCATGGAGGTTACCCTTGGTTTTGCACTTTTTGAGCGCTTTAGCCCATACGCTACTTGGAACGTTCCTTTCCGCGTGCATACGCGACTTCCCTTAGGCCAATCCGCGTATACCAAGAGACATACTCTTTTTCATCATAGAATTAGCACATGCTGAATTCCTTTCTTCATTGCCTTCTGTACACACTGTAGATACATCAGATTTAGTTCATCAAACCATATTATATCAAGCACAACTTCATCAAGTAAGTTGCCATTATCTTCATCAAGTGGGTTGTCTTTCAAGGACAACACTCAGCATCATATTGTCAACAAACATCATATCACATCAGATTTACATCATTTACAAAGTCCATCAAGTCAAGAATAACTTCATCAGGTGGTTTGCCATCAAGGACAACACATGTCAACAGTCGCATGTCTTCATCTTCATTCAGTGGGTTGCCATCAAGGACAACACTCTGCATCATATTTCCAACAATCTCCCCCTTTGGACTTGATGGCAACCAAGATGGTGTTTGGTTACCACAACAGATAGGTACATTAATAATACAATGACACCATGTCATTTTCTCCATTTCAAACATCATTCTTTCTCTTCATTCAAACACCATGTCACTCTCCCCCTTTGACATCAAGGGAAAAGGGCGGATCAAAACCAACACACTCTCCCCCTTTTCTCTGCATGTGGAAGAAGCGTTCTGCAGATCTGATGCATACTGAAGTGACCAAGCTCCCCCTGAGTTCATGCTGAATCTTCAAAACATATTTTCCAATGAAGTTCAAGACTCTATGACTTTCCTATCACCAAATACTCATACTTATATTAAATATCCAACTAAGTGGATTTACATAAGAGAATCAACTATCCAACCAAGTGGGTTTACACATTTCAACTCAACTACCCAAACAAATGGGTTTACAAAAATTGACACAGCTACCCAACCAAGTGGGTTTACAAATTTGACAAGTCCTTCCATGACTGAATATTACAGATTTTACATCATGGGTCTCAACATGACCTTTTCATCAAAAATACAAATATGACTTTTCATAACCAATACTAAAAATACCTCAAGAGAGATCATATATCAGAACCACCATAATGCCAACAATGCATTATACTCAACAAAGCTAATGCTCCCCCTGAAACTATGCATCCAAGCAATCTCTCCATATGACTAAGGCTCCCCCTTAGTTTGTGCATCCTGAACACTTTCACCAACAGATTATCAAGGCATATTTATCAAAACATTAGAAATAGAATTATGAGAACTGGAAACCACCAGAGATACCAAACAGTATCAGAGATATAAGCGACCTTTATTTGTTTGTCTTGTTGACTCCTCGCAAAAATTTGGCAATGATAAACATACGCGGTTTTACATCACAGGAACTGTTATATCTGTGTTTAATGTTCTTCTAGGCTTTCCATGTATACGCGACTTTTGTTAATAGAACCCGCGTATGGAAAGTGAAGCATAGAAATTTTCATCTTCCTTCATTTCCTCCTGAGTTTGTACCTCCTGTACCTGTCCTTTCCACATCAGATGCGCTGTCAGAAGTAAACATAACCAGAATAATCAAATCAACCATGAGAGTCATCATGCATTGCTCCCCTTGTGACGATACATTACTAGATCTCATAATGTATCTCACATCATTCCTGTATTCAATACGAAAAGTCAGCTTCAGAAGCAGATGACTGCAGTAGGGTTAGAATTCCCTACGTTTCTGATCGGTCCTCCATCTTGAATTGAGTGTTTTCTTCAAGAAAATCATTATCTTCTAGAGCATCCACAAAAAAATCCTTTTCTTCTCTAGATTGATTCTTATTCCATCCCTCCATCTTTTTCCAGATTTGTTTAAACTTTCTATTTGTGTGCTGGAAATTATCCAATTTCTCATATCTGTTCAACCTGCATTCCTTTTCTACATGTCCATACTTGTTACAAGAATAACATCTCATGTGTCCAGAGAAATAAGCATAAGAATCATAATGAGTATTTCTAATCTTCCTCCTTTTACAATCAGTTGCTTTATGTCCATACTTGTTACATGAAAAACAATATCCCTTGAAGAAACCAGAGTACCTTTCTATGTAGGAACTGTTTGTTTGAGGCTGAAATGATCTGCTCCTGCAATTTGCTGCAACATGCCCATAATTATGACATTTAAAACATTCAATGTTCTTGAATGAATTCCTTTGAGAATTCATGATTTTTGGTTGATCTTTTGTTTCTTTCAACACTTCAGGTTTTGCATTGACATTCTCTGAATTTTTGGCACTTCCTTGTGAGCTAGATTCTCCTTTAACAGTTTCATGGAAACCAAGACCAAGTTTGATAGCAGGAGACCTTTGATTACTCAGAATATTATCCAAAATATTAGTACTATCTTGAAACCTCAAAAGTTTAACCTTTTCTTCTAATTTACCTTTGAGAATGTTTACCTCAACCTCCAAGGCTTGACATTGCTTTGTCATGCTTTCTTCTTTCCTTCTTCCATCTTCTACTTGATCCTTCAGATTTAGAATCTCTTCTTTCAACCAATTTTCGTTTTCTTCACATGTTAGTTGCAGCTCTTCATTCTTCTTATTGGATTTTTCCAGATCTTCTTTGAGAGAGATGATTTCTGCTTCAAGGCCTTCCTTTTCAAATGGTTGTAGAGGTTCCTCATTCTTCTTACTTGATGCTTCAAGATCTGCTTGCAGAGAGATGATTTCGGCTTCAAGTCCTTCATTCTTCTTTCTTGATTTTTTGAGATCTTCATTTAGATTGTTGATTTCTGCTTCTAGTTCTTTAATTCGATCGGATGCATAAGTATGAAACCTTTGATACTTGTCCTCCTGTCCATTCAACATTTCTATTTGTTTTTCCATTTGAGAGATCATCTCTTTTTTGATAGTTTCTTGCTTCTTAGATGAACTTGGTATTTCTTCATCTTTAACCTTGAGAGCTTCTTCTAGATCCACAACTTTACTTTCACTATCTTCACAATCATTGTACCAATGAGACAATCAGGACCCCAATCACTATCTGATTCAATTTCTGCTAACCATGTTTTCTGAGAGATCTCCTTGTTTCGAGTAGACTTCTTCTTTTGCTTCTTTGCCATAAGCACTTTCAGATCATGGTCAGAATCTTCTTCATCTTCACTGGACACTTCATCATCATCTTCATTTGCATAGAAACTCTTCCTTTTTTCAAAATGTTTCCCTTTACCATGTTTTTCTCTATAAGGACATTTAGCAGCATAGTGACCAACTTTTCCACACTCAAAACATTTGAAGGGAAGCTTACCTTTGAATCTTCCAGTGCCTAGTTGGAGTTTTCTCACAAAATTCGCTTCATCTTCTTCGGATATATAGCTGGTTTCTTTGATAACTTCCTTTTCCTTTCCTTTTGTAGACACCTTAAAAGCAACTTCTCTGATTTGAGAAGGACCTCCTTGTCTCATTTCAAAAGCAGTCAAAATACCATGTAATTGAACAATAGTAAGAGTTTGCAGATCTTGCCTTTCTTCAATAGCTGAAACTTTAGAGTCAAATTTTGAAGTCAAGGATCTTAAGACTTTCTCCACGAGAGTAGTATCGGTTATGGTTTCACCCAAATTTCTCATCCGATTTACAATATCATCTAGACGAAGAAAGAAACTGGCAACACTTTCATCACTATGCATCTTCAATTTTTCATATTCAATTCTAAGAGTTTGGAGTTTTGCACTTTTTACCTTTGTATCTCCTTCATAGCTCAGAATGATTTTGTCCCATATTTCTTTTTCTTGCAGATTTATGTTTGCATCCTTTACCAAGTTACCAAATTCGGATTCAAACATACTTCCTAACAAGACATTCTTGCTTTGGCATTGTTCCTTACTTCTCCCCTTCTCTGTTGCATCCGGGTAAGAATACTTCTTTGAGTGTTGAACGCCTTCTTCCCACGATTGCCCATACATCTGCACAAGACTTTGCAAATGTGCTTTTTCGTGTCGAATATCGGTTGTTCCATGAATGGGGTGGCTTCCTAGACATCCCACTCCTTCGACTTCCATTCTGCCAGTTCTCCTTCAGCGATCAAGCTTACGAGAAGGACCCGCTGCGAAACCATTTATTTGGGAAAAATGCGGAGGGGGTGAATGGAAGTGTGTAAAGAAAATTCGGCTTTTACTTTTTCTTGCTTCTAACACCCATACACTACTTTCCTGAAACAGACTCACGTATATACGCGGATACCCTTTATGAAACTCGCGTATACACAAATATCTAATTATGTCATTAGTTCTTCACATAACTCATTCCATCATTCATTCATCAGATGTTTAATAAACAGTAAACATGAACAGTAAGAACAGAGTAAACCATCACACAAAGTATCACACATGAACACCAGGATTTTTAGGTGGAAACCCAAGTCGGGAGAAAACCACCGCTGACGTTGCTGAGCGTTCAATATTTTATTATTGAGAAAACATCTTACAACATATGTACAGGGGACTCTACTGACCACGTGGCCCCTCCCACACTGCGCTCATTGCTGACTCTCTCTAGAAGGGAGCTCCAACCTTTGACTCGTTTACCGAAGCCTCTCTCACGGGAGGCTACGACCCCCGTCTCGTTTACAGCCTGCAGAGGAGCTCGACCCCCGGCCCGAAGGCTACAACCCTCGGCACCTCTATGGACCACGTTTCATCAGACATCCTGTTGGATCCAACAACTCCAATAGAACACAACACGAGGCCACGTTTTATGTATTTTTCATCTGCAGGCCACTCTTCATGCTCTTCCAAAGCTCAAACATACATACCATGAATGCTTATCAATTCGAGACAACACAAGTGAATGTGATAATACATAGAACGGTTCGGATGTTTCATACCCCTTGCTTCAGCAAACCCTAGTTTGCTCTTTCGCTTTCCATTCCGCGTGTCATGCTACCACTACCTTAAGATTCACACACAAACCCCGGCATATACCTCTGTACATATTTCATTGCGCATACGCGCTTTCTCTTCAGCGAAGCCGCGTATATACGCGCTTCCTCCGCGGCGAACTAGCGTATAGATCTTCAACCATTATAGAGCAGCATACTTCTTCAGATCAGATATTCAGTTCAGATTTACCCTTTTACTTCAGACAGATGTTTGCCTCATTTCAGATCTAATCCTTCCATAAACAGATCTAGCAAATACAAGGGCATTTCAGATCTAGATCCCCTTCTTCATCACTCCTTCATCGGTGCATCATACATTCAGATCTTTCATTGATCTGTAACCCTTTCCATTCAGATATACTTCAGAGAGAAGTATTCATTCAAGCTCAGACATCTTGCACCCACACTCATAATTTGCACAATGAATTTCTTCTCTTTATATAGGTTTACCTTTTATCAATACCATGAGCCAAAACCACATTACTTCCGATGGTATTCCTGGACGGGGTCATTTAGACGAATCATTACCCAATACAATGGGTCAATACCATGGTGGTTACCCCTGGTTTTGCACTTTTTGAGCGCTTTTGCCCATACGCTACTTGGAACGTTCCTTTCCGCGTGCATACGCGACTTCCCCTAGGCCAATCCGCGTATTCCTAGAGACATACTCTTTTTCACAATATAGAATGCTTACCTCTTTGAATTCCTTTCTTCATTAGCATACATGCCACCTTTTGTAGATACACCTTGATTTAGTTCATCGAACCATATTCTATCAAGCACAACTTCATATAGTTCTTAGGGCCATTATCTTCTTGATGGGTTGTCTTTCAGGACAACACTCGGCATCATATTGTCAATAAACATCATATCACATCAGATTTACATCATTTACCAAGTCCATCAAGTCAAGAATAACTTCATCATCAAGTATTTTACCATCGAGGACAACACATGTCCAGGTCGCACATGTCTTCATCTTCATTCAGTGGGTTGCCATCAGGGACAACACTCTTGCATCATATGTAGAGTTTTTTACAAGTGGACGCACACAGATTTAGTAGTGCTACAATGGTTAGATACATATCTAACCCGAGCAATAGATTTTTGGGTACAATATACCTTAGAGGGGTACATTGTGGAGTTTGCAGTCGAGTGCTAACAATACTTTATAAAATCCAAAGACATATTTAGATCTAGGTTGCGGGGAGAATTGTTAAAATAAATCTCATTGTGGATTAAAGCTCTAATGGTGGATGAGGGCTTGATGTCATTCCAAAACCCTAATATGGAGACCTAAACCTCCGGTAATGGGGGAAGGAGTTGAGGGAAAGGTTCTACGAGTAAAGGAAATGTGGGAATAGGGATATGGATTTTAGAACCTCCAGTGGGTTGAGAGAGCATAGAGAACATTGGATGGCACAGATTGCTGAGAAGTGGCTGGAAAGGGCGATGAAAGAGTTTGAGAAGCAGGAGAAGAATCGATGGGACAAGGAAAAGGCACCACAGATGACATAGGAGAGAGAAGGTCAGATGGGATCCCAAGGAATGGAAGGGACCATTATGGAATTTAGGCAAGTTTATCGGAGCCTAGCCCGAAGAGAAAAGGGAGAAAAGTCCAATGAGGAGGACGCGTGCCCCGAGGAGGATTCTGATGTGGAGCTACCTGTTGCGATCGAGAAATTATTCTAAGAGATGCCGGCAACCATAACACAAGGTAATCCTATTCCCCAAGTTTCAAGTAGCACTAATCCTAACCTTTCCCTAGTACTCTATCATCCACCTGATAAGTTCTTTATTAAGTTACAGAAGTTTAGCAATTTGAGAAGTACTAAATCCATAGTACAGATATCTACTAGCAACAGTGTTGGTAATGCAATCTCTCAGCTGGGAAGAAGAGGTTTTGTTTTAGTACCACCAACACACGGAAATATGGCAGGATCATTCACCCGATACCTAGAATTCTCTAGAAAAGGTAATGATGATGTAGAAAAACACTGGTATCTATGAGAAGCAATTTGAAGAGCTCGATAGACACCAAATGCAGTCAATTTAATTGAGTTTCAAACCACACTGAGAGAAATAGCTTTGCGTTGGTTCATTAAATGGTCAGAAGCACACCAGAACCCAGCAATAGATGATTTTAAGAAATAATTTCTTCATGAGTTCAAACTACCTCGGACGAATCAACAAGGATTGTCTGAGCTATGGGAAATCAAACAGTGGGAAGGAGAAACAGCCTGGGATTTGATGAGAAGATTTAAATATGCAGTTGGGAAGCTCATTTACCCAATCGATCCAAATCACCAGTGACATTGGTTCATGAAAGCACTCCTACCGTTGACAAGGACACTACTGACACAAAAACATATTGATACCCTTCAAGATGCTCTCGAGCAATCCATGAAGATAGAAGCTATGGCGGGATACTCACAGGAGTTCGAAGAAGATAAGATCATGCCAGTTGCTCAGCAGTTGTGAGCGAAGGATATTCATGGCCTTGTGAACCCAATGTGTGGTGCACACACTGCTTGATGCTTGATGGAAGGACATGTGGCCACATAATGTCCAAGGTTGCGAGGAGAAAACGTTGGAACTTCGGCAGCCAGAACACAGGGGGCCCCACCAGTCAGTGGAGTTGCACAAATAAATACTCAAGGACTATACCAATCGCAACCCCACTTCCCGAGGTTCCCCAATCAACAGAATCAAACAACGGTAGAATGATATGAAATATGAAAAGGTATTGGTCATCCTCCATAATTGTGTCCAATTCTGCAAAAATACTCAAAAGTTCCAATCAATGTCTATTGTGAATTTTGTGCCTCTACAACTCATAATACAAAGCAATGTAGAACCCTTGATGCATTGGCAGAACCATTAGACAGACCATATCATAAAGTAAATGAAACTCTAAGGGGACAAGAAGGAGGAATGAGAGGTAGAAGAAATGGAGGAAGAGGATGAGTAAGATGTTATAACTGTGATCAGGAAGGGCACTTAGTGAGAGAATGTCCACTACCCAAAATACCATGGTGCTCTCAATGTAGAGTTAATTCACATGCAACTGAATACTACCCAAAATTGGTTAAGAGATGGGAAGAGAGAGCCAGAAAAAGGGGAGCTAACCTGGTTAATGCAGAACCAAGAATAGTAGAGGCTCAGCCCATGAAAAGTGTAGCTAGATTCATGCGAGGAGGGAAGAAAATAGGAGAGGATGCATGAGACATGGACCTAATAAAGCTAATCAAACCTGCATCTCCAAAGAAAGCTTTCAGCCCAGACCGATAGAAGCAGTATTTCAATGAAGCACTAGAAACATTCTCACAGATAGGAAGACATCAAAGTATGTAACTTCCGCAAAAATCCAACGAAGGAGAGAAGGGAATCCATACAAGCACACCAATAGAAAATTGGTTCTGACTATTCCTAAAAATTGTGAATAATGGACCAATGTTGGAACAACTAAAGAAAATCTAGAATTGGTCGTGCAAGGAAATTTAGAACCTGGAGACTCAAGTAATTCAACAGAAAAATACATAAGGAAGGTGAAAAGAAATAAGAGAAGGACTGGAAAGGAGTTCCGTGTGAACACCCAAGTCACAGGATTTCAAATTAGACATACAATGCTTGACCTCAGATCAGATGTCAACATTCTGCCATGAAAGACATGAGAAGCACTGGGAAAACCAAAGGTGACATACTCACCAATATAGCTTAGAATGGCTAATCAATATTGTATTGTACCAATAGGAAGGCTGGAGGAAGTTGAATTTGATGTCGCGGGAGTAAAGACCTATACAAACTTTGAAGTAATAGACATCATGGGTGACAAGGACCCCTATCTTGCCTTGCTATGGATAGATTGGGCCTTTGAGAATTATGCAGTCATTGATTTAAAAAAGGAATTAATGATATTAGAATATGGTGAGGTCAGAGTAGTTCATCCATTGGAACCGTATCAAGGACCCCGAAACACAGAGATGGTTGACAACAGAGAAGACACATAGCTTCTATATCAACTCTACCAAATGACGGCAGGAAGGAGAGAGGATTACATTAATCCTACAGCAGGAGGGACCGTAAGCTGGAGAAGCATTCAGAGTTCTGAACTAGGGTCAGAAGTAGCATGGGATGATTGGCAGTAGGGAGGATATGAAATCAACACCAGATGATGTGCCAACGTTTGAGGAGTCAACTAGATTGGTATAGAGGTAAGAGAATATCGACCTCTTTCAAATATGCAAGCTGTGAATACATTCATAACTAAAGTGGAAGAAAAAGTACCAGTAGAATGTAAAGTCCCTCTTATGGACGTATCACTACAATCCACATCAGCAAGGTGGTGGTCAACCCATCACAACTCTCTTTCGTGATGGGAAGATATTACCAGAGCATTAAGAATGAGATTCCATGCGGCTTCAAGACCGCAACTCAGAGAAAACTACCAAGTAAATTCTAACCCCATAGGACATCTGAGAAGTTGCAAAGATAAGTGGAGGAAAGAGGGATACCAAGAATATTTATGGGTACACAACTTTATACATTCATTGGACACCATTCCACAAGCTTTGTACCTTGCAGAAGAGAAGAAGAGAGGAAATGGTACCTGGGAAACAGTTGTGGAAATATTTACGCACTTTTATTCTTTCAAAGGAGATACAAAACAAGTTACAGATACCCTTCAAGCGATTAAAAGAATATTTTTCTTCCCAGAGCTTTAGGAGGATGAGGAGATATCTTTAACAGAGAAGAAAATCAAATATTTAGTAGCATGTAAAAGGATAGATCAGGAGATAGACGATGATGATTTAGAGAATATTCTACATCTATACTTTGAAGAAAAGGAAGGGGAGCGGGAAATACAAGAAGAACCAACTAAAGAGGGATTGCACTTGTTTCCTTTGAAGACAAAGAAGCAGAATATCGGAAGCACAGAGAAACCCAACATTTCATCCATCGGAGATTATTGGGATACAGAGACAACAAAAGAAATCTTTGACCTGCTACAAGAGTACGAAGACTTATTCCCATATTCAGTGGTGGAGCTCAAAGGGATCAAAGGATATCTAGGGAAGATGCGCATAGTCCTAAAACCAGACGTGAGGCCAGTAAAACATAGACCTTACCACCTGAATCCGAGAGTAAAATAAAAATTCAAAGCAGAGATATATAAAATGTCGAAGGCAGGCTTGATTTTTCCAGTTGAGGAAGCAGAATGGATCAGCTTAATTTTGATACAAAGTAAAAAGGAGAAATCATAAATTAGAGTATGTGTGGACTACATAGGTCTGAATAACGCATGCATTCATGATCCGTTTCCAACTCCATTTAGTGACGAAGTTCTTGATAATGTAGCGGGAAACGAAGCATACTCGTTCACAGATGGCTTTTTAGGATATCACTAGGTGAGAATAGTAGAAGAAGACAAAAGGAAGACTACTTTCACAATAGAATGGGGATCATTTTCCTATCATGTCATGCCTTTTGGACTAAAGAATGCACCAGTTGTGTTTTCACGAATAGTAATAGCAGCATTCAGGGACTATATCCATAAGTTCCTAGAAGTATATATGGATGATTGGACAGTGTACAATCTATTGAAGAACCATGAAACTCTACTCAGAATAATGTTTGACAGGTGCAGACAACTTCAAATTTCCCTCAATCTCAAAAAGTGCATATTTGTAGTACTTTTTGGAACACTTTTGGGACATGTCGTTTGCAAGCAAGGTGTATGTGTGGACCCAGCAAAGGTAGCAGTCATTGTGAACATGGAAGCACCAGAAACCCTAAAACAATTGAGGTCACTACTAGGACACACAAGATACTACAAGAGGTTCATTCGCAACTACACAAAAATCACAGCATCATTAGAAAAACTGTTGCGAAAGTCATAACAATTCATATGGAATGATGAATGCAGTAAGGCATTGAACACATTGAAATAGAAACTAGCAAATGCATCCGTTTTGGCCCATCCTGATTGGGATAAGTAGTTTCATGTCCACATTGACACCTCAATCATTTCTCTGGGAGCAGTGCTAGCTCATCCAAGAGAAACCTCCATATATCATCCAGTGTACTTCGCAAGCAGGAAGTTGTCAACGACTGAAAGGAATTACATAACAACGGAAAGAGAGGCTCTTGCTATGGTATACTCTTTATAGAAATTTTGTCACTACTTATTGGGAGGCACATTCAAATTATTTACAAATCACTTAGAATTAAAATATCTGGTAAACAAACCTATACTTGAAGGCAGAATCTCTAGATGGATACTACTACTCTAGGAGTTCACTTTTGAAGTAATAGTAAAACCAGGAAGGATGAATGTTGGTCCTGGCCACTTATCAAGATTGGAGAATGGGGATAATGGGGGATCCCTTGATGACCAACTGTCAGATTTTGATATCTTCAAAGTAGAAGCCATCCTAGATTATCTAGAATATATAGCAACATACTTTGCCATAGGTCAATGCCCAACAGAATACACAGCAACCCAAAAAATACATCTGGTAGTAAAATAAGCCGAATATCAACTCATAGCAAGGCAGTTATATAAAATTGGAATGGATCTTATCTTACGAAGTTGTGTCCTAGATCATGAAAGAGAAGACATCTTGTGGGAGTGTCACAGTGTAGTTGCAGGAGGCCATGTCCTCGCAAAACACACCACAAGGAAAATACTACATGCAGGGTTATGGTGGCCCACAATGCACAAAGATAGTAAGGAATATGTGAAAAAATCTGATGTATGTCAAAGAATAGGAAAAACATCACACCGTGATGAGTTTCCACTACACCTTGTGAAGTCTATGCAAGCATTTGAGAAATGTGTTGTTGACTTCATAGGACCAATTGCACTAATGGCACGACACTCACAAGCAAGATATATGATCACCGCAACTGACTATCTCACAAGATGGGCAGAGGCGGCACCAGTAAGGGAATGTACAACAGACACAATAGCTAGATTTATTTTTTAGAACATCAATAGCAGGTTCAGTTGTCCAAGGAGCATAACAAGTGATCAAGGTACACATTTGATTAATGCTATAGTTAAATAACTACTAGACAAATTTATGATACAACACTACAAAAGCAGCCCATACCCCCATCAATTGAATGGAACCGTCGAGGCATTCAACAAAATATTGGAGAAAGGACTAACAAATATATGCGACACTAACCGTAATGACTGGGATGAAAGGATACCAGCCACATTGTGGGCATACAGGACAACCATAAAGAGATTTCACAATCAGACTCCATTCCAGTTGGTATACAGAAAAGAGGCAGTAATACCAGCTGAATTTATCATACCAAGCCTCTTAATTGCTTCAACAACACACATGACAGAGGAAGACTCCATCTCTTCATGCCTCCATGAACTGCAGGAGCTTGAAGAAGATATTTTTCTAGCAGATTTCCATCAATCAATACAGAAAGAGAGACAAAAATCCTGGCATGACCGTCACATCAAGCATAAAACATTCACTATTGGTGGAAAATTGTTGCTTTATGACAGCAAATTCTAGAAGTTCCCAAGGAAACTTAGAATGCACTGGATGGTACCATATTATGTCATAGAGATAAGAGACTCAGGTGTGGTCAGCCTCGCACAACTCGACGGAGAAATACTTCCAGGATGGGTGAATAGCGCACGCTTGAAACCCTGTCATGAGTAAGCACCACAAAATTCTTTTTTTAATAACTCTCGTAGCCGAGTGCAGTCAGTAGAGTAAAGTAGAATAGCAAAAATAGATTCAATAACTCTCTCACAACCGAGATGAACCATAGAATAGTTATTTCTCATCTTGTCATCCCATTAGAGTAGGAATCCTCAAAAAGAGCCTGCACAGTTGCACAAAACCAGCAATCGTCCCTGTTGCAATGTGGAGACCACATCACAACCAATAGTGGTTTGGGGGAGAGTCTACAGTATAACATAGCCTAAGCATGTCAAATATTATTTACTCATGATGACCAATTATACCGGTGTCATTCTATAGGATAACCCGAATTTGAAAAATAACTGTCGTAATTAGTAACCCCCATGCCGTAATAAAGTTTCCATATTAAGACATAATTATTGCCCATCATGTCTACCTGACTCCCGAAGCCAGCATCAGCACTGTCAGAGTACACCTCACCCTATTAAATAATCACATGATTATAACCGCAGGAAAGATAGCAAGAATTAATTAGTTATGGGGTTGCATCCACATCATTCGTGTCAGTAACATTGCTGCTAACACCATGAAAGAGGAAAGCACCAGAATGCGAAAAATTTTGAGGTTAACGAGAAAAAACCAGATACAACAACAAGCCCAATTTCAATAGCGACGAGAATTTCAAAGTAGTCGATCGGCTGACGAAGTTCGAAGGAAACAACGGACCGATGTGAAGTTCACGGTAGTAGAGGTTGTTGAGTCTCAAAAATGTTCTCCATATTCATAGATATTTCCATTATGTCATAACCATTTAGCTCTTATTTCATAGTCATTTGACCTAAAACCCTACATCAAGTAACCATTTTCATAAATATATGGGTTAGGATCCTTGTTTTCCAAAGTTATTTATTTTATGTATTTTAAGTGAATTTATGATTAGAAACAGAAAATTAACATAGTTTCATATATCTATATATGTGTTATGAGTTTTGTGACATGTGTAGGTCAAAAGGAGACTTCTAGAAGACCCTTATGTGGCACTCTAAGGCCAAATTCCAATTTGGTTGGAGAAGATTATGGGATCAAGAGGATATGTGTCTCACTTCCTTGTTGTATTGAAACTCTAAGAGGATATGTGTCTCATCTCTTAGTTGTGTTGAAACTCTAGAAAGACATGTGTCTTATCATTTCCTATTTTGATTGTAACTCTAGAGATGGAGGGAAAGATTCATGGACTCCCATTAATGAGATGTCTCCTCATATTTTGTATAAATAGGAGAAGCTTTCTCCTATCATAGGTAATGAGAAAGTAATGAGGAAGTAATGATGAAGTAGATTTGTAACAAAGTTCAAGATGGAATGGGATGTAGATTTATGAGTTTTTGAATAAAGAAGCTTAGTTCTTTGATGCTATTGTGATCTTATCTTTAAGGAGCTGAAGGACTTCACCAAATTGGTAGTAGAGGGCCCCTGCTATCCAAGGAGGCTTTTACATGTTTTCTAGATAAGTTGCTTTCAATTCTGTTTTGTCATATTTCCTTACTTAGATTGCTTTCTGAAATCATAGCTTTTAGCATAATTTTTCATGGCAGCCCGGGCATTTGTATATCTTTTGACTAATGACATGGAATCAATATTGTTCTGCTGCTAATTTACTTTTTGTTTAATTCCAGCACTGCTTTGTTTATTTCAGTCTTGCACATTTGTTTCAGTAGTTAGATTTAGATATATTAAATTGCTCATGTCATTTTCAATTACCTCCGAAAGCCACAGCTGGACTGATGGTGAGGGATTGAAGTATGAGTGTGTAGTTTGATATTAGTTTACTTTCTGCAAGTTAGATATATTAAATTGCCCATGTCATTTTCAGTTACCTCCGAAAGCCACAGCTGGACTGATGGTGAGGGATTGAAGTATGAGTGTGTAGTTTGATATTAGTTTCTTCTCAGTAAGTTAGAAATATTAAATTGCATGACATCTCTGGGCCACTTCCAAAGCCACAACCAGATCGATGGTGAGGATTAATTATGGATGTAATGATATTAGCTCTTCCTAAGTTAGAAATATTAAATTGTGCATGACATCTTCGCCATTTCCAAAGCTGACAGCACCGGACCGATGGTGAGGGATTGAATTATGAATGTATGGTTTGATATTAGTTTACTTTCTGCAAGTTAGATATCAGTTACTCAAGTTGTTTATGGTTACTTCCGAAAATCATAGCTGGACTAATGATGAGGGATCAAAAGACAAGTTGATGTAATTTGATTTAGATTTACTTTATTGCAACTTTTGGATTTCTTTCAGCATAGTTTCTTTTGTGTTTAGACAGTAGCAAGAATAGTTTGGTTTCATGCTCACTAGTTCACTGTTTTGATTTATTAGATTAGCAACATCTTTTTCATTTCAGTAGCACATTTTCATTTCCTTTCAAGTTTTGTCATTGTATGTTTCAAATTCCTTTTTCAGTTTCAAGTTGGTAAATCATTATAAAGGACATCATTGCCTTGAATATCCATATTCACTTGTCTTTTAGAATTCTCATAAAATCCAAAAACGACAAAAAGTAAGACATAGGTTATCTTGCACATATAGTGCGCCACACTTCGTCAGTTTACGAATCCCTGGTTGATAATTTATGTTAGCAATTTAGGACACACTAAATTGACCAAACAACAACAAACAACAACAATTGAAGTATACATCAGAAGGAATAAAATGACAAATATATCCACCTCATTCGTTGATCCCAATCTCGATGGAAAAATTCAAAGGATAGATTCATTAATAGGCAAATATGATAATGCCTCATTGATAGATATAGACTTCACAGACTCACACTAGTTCCCAACCATGAAAAGGCAGGTGTACATCGAAAATTATGCAACAGAGGGAAGAGGTGAAGCAGTGAAGATGAACCCAGACTTCAGAAGCATTCAGAGGTCGACTATCCTGCACCTTAGGAGCCTTCTGGTATTTGGGAAGATGGAAGCAGCAATGCAATGCACTAATTCCTTAATGAGAATAATTCAAAACAGATCACTATGGCTTGGGAGGGAGATCCCAATTCATGTAGAAGACATACCCAGACTGACAGGATTGTCATCGGTAGGAAACAATGTCTCAACGGCCTTCCAAACTATGCCTAAAAGAGCTAAGAATACAAGATACTGTGACTACTACAAAAAGTATGAAATAAGAAGGGGAGGAAAGGGAGAAAAAAACAACCTCATAAAAAACCCAGCGGTAAAATTTTGCTGCTATTTAACAGATGTGAAAACAATGAGGCACTACACTAAGGGGGAATGCACCCTAGACACAATCTCAGTCGCAGAACACTGCATTTAAGGAGCACAATTGAATTGGTGCACATTCTTGTTGAATGATCTGTTTGAGGCTTGCGAGGAAAACTACAGGTGAGCCATAGGAGTCATCTATGGTTATCTCATTATGGCCTTTGAAATTTGGAAGTGGAGTCACCCAGGGATCAGACAACTCACAAAGATTACTCATGACCAACCAATGGCCCTAAGGTTCACCCCATGGAGAGTATCAGGAGATCCAAGTACCAAGGAATTCAATGAAGAAGCTTTTGTAGTCTGGTACAAACAGATGGTCGACGTGGTTGGGAGCTAGCAAAGGGTTCCAAGGAGCATATTGGATAGATAATTCCCACAAATATGTTTTTGGATGACCCATAACAGAACCTATATCCGACCAAGTTGCGTGGACGAAAATACTTTCCACATGAAGCCATTGAAGTTCCAAGTAGAAGAGGAGGCCTTCCACACCGAAGTTTTTTCGTGGCCAGGAGAAGCGATGGATATCAGAGGTGGGATCCCACTTTACTCATTTGATGCAATGATACCAAAATAACTCCCGGGGGATACACCGGAAGAATCAGTGTAGAGGATCTCACGGCTGCAACTACGGCCACTACTGGACCAGCTCAAAACATGGTTAAAAGGCTTCAATAAGGTAATAGAAACTCTTACAAGCACATCTAATATGTTTCCAACTTTTTATCAGTTTTATACATTGAATTCTGTATCCCCGTCCAAAACCAACCGCATCCATATTGCTCTACCATCCACCACATTCAATTCCCCATCACAGACCATAGTCACACCAATTCGTAAAACCAAGGCGACTAAGCCTCCAGTACTAGGACCTAAAGGAAAGAAAGCACGAACCACAACCCCTAAAAAAGTGGTTGATCTCACAAGAGAAGACTAGCCCTAGCCTATAGCGACAGGAATACTAATTCAAGAAGATCCAGAGGTTTCCACCCAGACCACCTCTGAACTACATGTATTCGATCCATCATCAGTCCTGAACATACAAGCCTCATCGCCACTCCATACATGAAATTCATCACCGCACACCTCATTCACGTCCAGGGACCACCCCACCCACACTCCGTCCACCTCTGCAGCCATTTCAGATCCGATACCACCAGGGACCATAGAAAATACTGATATCGAGACATAAGTTAACTTTGGTACGGCTGGAGTACCTGAGGTTGACCAAACCATGGTGGGACAGGGCACATTTCTAGAGTTATTAATCCAGGAAGAGTCCCTCATTTCTGATACAACACTCACCCCACCAGAGTTAAACCCATTCCATAAATCTAATCTATTGTTGCAACAATTTGTACCATCGACTAATCTGAACATTCCTAAAACCCAACTGCTGCAATAGAGTCAGCCAACATCCCCACAGGGACATTCTGAAATATCAATCGCCAGCGGGAAACTACTCAGAGAAAGACCTCCAACCCAAGAAATTTCGAGCACTGAGAACCTGCAAAGTTGGGGAGCTATTCAACTATTCAATTTCATTCAGACGGTTGCACGACAAGTACAATTTTTGCATAATGACCTCCAACATAGATTCGAGCAGTAGCTACAAGAATTGATTGCATTTAATGATGAGCACAATAAACTTCAGGGTGAGAAGGATAGCCTACAGAAGCAGCTAAAGCAAGTATTAGAGGTCTTTAAAGACCTTTGGCCAACCGTCGTTACCCAGGACAAAAAAACACCAGAAGATATTTCGGCATGCTCAATGGTCGAAAGATATATTTGAGTAAAAATGACATGCACGAGCCTAAGCATAGCAAACCAAGAACTAAAATAGGCGCTTGCAGCCAAGCCAGCATTACCAGATCCTTCCACGGTATATGCCGAGAAAGTAACGGAGAGGCATAGACTAATAAATGGCATAAGGGAAACCCTTGGGACAACAGTTAAAGGAGCCTATAGCCTGTTGGAGAAGCTACATGAATGCTCGAATTCATTGGCAATGAAAGCACAACCAATTTTAGAGCAACTTCAAAAAAAAATTCGTGAAATCAAAGGAGCCCGAGATCCAGTCAATAAAACATAATTATATGACCAAGCAGATGTGCTTGAAACCAAAATTCAAGAAATTGAAGAACACTCGGCATCAAAAAAAAACTTCTCAGGGAGCTCAGAGAACCTGTAAAACAAAATACCAAGAAAATAAATCAAATGGCAGCTGAAGCTGAGCTGAAGATACAGGAAGTGTTCAACAAGCTTACGCTGGTGGCAGATGCGACGGAGGCCGAAAGGGTCATCAATGAAATGGAGCCTATGCTCAAAGTATGGAAAAAGTGATAGCTGAGTTTACAGAACTCATAACATCAGCATTGAGCAAGGTTCCCGAGTTGGGGCCTTTGTTGGAACAGGGAAAATCGGGACAAGAAATGACGAAGACAGAAGCAACAGGAGAAACTGGGCTAGAACCGGAAGACGAAAGACCACCAGAAGTCACAACAGTAGGTAAATATTGACTCGAGATGAGTCAATAACAAGTGGTTGGGGCCTATTGGGGCCTTTGTTTTGGGATGGAATAGTTTTTTAGTATAGGTGGCGGAACGCAATCAAGGTAGACATGGAGCTCTCATGGTTGTGGGAAACTAGAAGATAGGTGGAGGGGCATAGGCAGATAACAGAAAAAATGGTAGTAATGGGAGACAAGAAACAAACAGTAGAACTCCCAGTGATGAAGAGGAAACGACAGACAGCGAAGCACAATGGAGCAAACAAGCGCAAAAGACGCAGGGATTGACAGTGTCAGCTGGGAGGAATAAATAGGCAATCAGCTTGTTAGTAAGGCAGTCAGTCTGAGGAGAGGTCGATAGGAAGTGGAGCCTCAGGATTTCTTTGTGTGAAGCCTCTTTTTATTTAATTTCATTGTAATAGACTCTACGGAGCATGCTTATGTTGTTTTGATCCAAGCTAATAGAATTGAGTTGTTGTTGTGTTGTATATCCTGAATTAGTTGATGTTTAATCGATTATGATGAATGCATGTCTAGTTTAAAATTTAAATTTAGTGCTCTGAACATGTTATGATGAATGATAGCTATTTCTTGGAGTTTAGATATATAGATTTTGCGTCTACACGCTCATATTTATTATCTGTGTTAGTAATCTTTCCTCAATATCAACGATCTAGTCTCTGATATTCTAAGGTCATGCCACACCTCGAGTGAGACTCCCTGCTCCCTTGAGTAGAGTGAAAATGTCGGCGTTGTCCTAGACTACTGCGGAAACCTTGTTGGCCTCAAGCCTGAACCTGGGACTTGCCCATAGACCTCCTTTTTCACAAAAAAAACAATTATTTGTAAAATGTAGGATAGTTAATCATTGCACCATTAAAAGTTTCAGAATGAAAATAGATGGGCTTGCCATGTTTCATCAAGACTGCATCCATGACATAGTCACTTGCATCAGTTTGTATCTCAAATCATTTTCTCAAGTCTGGAATTCCAAGTATGGGTGTCGAACTGATTCTCTCTTTCAGTGCATCAAAGTCTTGTTGTTTTCCGCCCCACTGAAAAACCTGTTTCACATAGGCCAATGCATGCAAAGAGTTTCAATGGAAGAACTTTCTCCAATATTGGGTTGCTCCCAAGAAACTTATAAACTCTTTCACAGTCTTGGGTTTGGGCCAATACAAAATGACTTCGACCTTTGAGGGATTGATCAGGAGATAAAGTCATATGCTAAAAAATGAAAGTGCTCGAAACAGGTTCAAACTTGAGTGACCGGAAAGGTCTCGTCGTTGCAATTCCAGCATCGTGAACGGTTTGAAAAACTGATGTCGTATGAGGAAGATATAGCGTTCTGTTCATTTTCCCAAACATCAAAAATTTGGTGACTGGATGCCCAGTCAGCTTGCAGGTACAATCAACAGAATATTTTGGGAATAATCCATTTTATTCAGACCCAATATCGTGGCACCACGTGGCACTTTGTGGACCATTGGCTGATAAGGGTACGGATGAATCTAAGCCGTTGGATGTGTTTTTTGGTGTGGCGAATGACTGAGTGACATGTGACAAGCCTGAAGGCCGCCACGTGTCCTCACCAAGTTTGGGTAAAATTTTGTGGAGTTGACGGGGGTCAAACCTGCGACCTCCTCTCTGTACGCAACACCGTTTACCAATCCGTCTACACCGTGTGTCTTACCCCTAAATTTTGTCAGTTACATTTGAAGTTCATTAAAAAATGTGATGAGGGCTTGGGAGGCCAGGCCCCCTACCACATTTCCATTTGCTCAAAATCATGACCCACATGCTAACTACGGCAGCCAGGAAACTGGCGGTTAATCCGACAGATGTTACAAAAAACATATGATCAGTTCAAAGGTCCGCGCAGTTAGGGTTATGAAACTGCGTTCCTCAGGGTTCCAACCAAACGACGGCCTTCAAAAACCGTTAGCGGAAGTTATGGCAGAGGTGGCATGTGACCACTCACCCTCACAATTAATGTTAAAGGTTATCCGTCCACCAATTCTAGAGCACACCCCCAAATTTGGGGTAAACCATCAATTTATCTGCAGTTAAACTGACAATCTCCACATTTAGTGAAGTTTTTCTAGCTGTCATTTGGAAAAATGCATTGGGAAGTCAATTTTCGATCAATTTTGGTGAAACAGGAGTCTACCTAGACTAATTTGAGCATATTGGAGCCTTTGGTGCAGATAAAACAGCCATTAGAGGCCTACAAACATATTTAATTTACAATTTTGAGCATAATGACAAAGAGGGACATGCCATTGGGAGTTGGACTTGCAAATGTAGCCCAGGAGGGGTGAACTGCTTCATCGTGCCTATTGTGTAAAATTTATGTGTGAATGTTTTTCTCTATTTTGCGCTACATTTCAATGTTTTTAAGGCTTATTTACATGCTTAAAGTTCACTAATTCATCAATATTTCATGGTTAAATCTCTCATTCCTTAAGCAAACACATGAAGACAAATTGTACATGTTTAATTAACTGAAATGACACTTAGCACAACAGAACTAATACACTCCTTTCAGAATAATTTGACAGAGCTATAGTTTTTATCTCTGGTGTTTTTATGTGCAAGTATTTGTTAACTGTTTGCAAGGGTTTTTATGCTTACTAGGCTCAAGCTTAAGAGAGGAGAAGGCAAATTGCTGGAAGAAAGAGGTTCTCAAAGTGAGCCACAGCAAAGGAGGGAAATATTGCCACATTCTCCACCACCTAGTTCACCTCCAAGAGAAGCAAAAGCAACATCAAGCATGCCTCTAGGAGAAGAAGGAACCCATGAAAAGGTGGATCCCAAAGAGGAAGAAAGAGTGTTCAGGAAAGCATTCTTTGACATGACTGAAATGGTGAGATTCCTTTATCAAGAAAGGAATGAAATCCTAGAAGGAGAAGGATCCAAACTTCACAAGGAAGTACAAGGATCATCAGGAGATCACAATGATGAAGATAAATCAAAGAAGGAAATGGATGAAATGGAGGTAGTGGAAATTCACCATCCTCACCCTCATAATCATCATCCTCTACTTCATCTTCAGTACACTAGTCACACAAGTCAAAGAACACTAGTAAAAGTCCTTTTCTAAAACTTGATGTTAATTTTGAATTACCAATGTTTAATGGTGAAGTCAATGAAGAAAAGCTTGATAATTGGATTAGGAAAGTGGAGGTTTATTTGAGAATTCGGAACCTTCATGATGATGACACCAAAATCCAACTAGCTTCATTGAGGATGGAAGGTGCAGCTCTTGTTGGTGGGAATCCAAGACAAAGGAGGAGATCAAAAAACATGGTAATATTATTCTATCATAAACTGATTTCATTACTGCAATAAAACAACAGTTTTATCCATTAGCTCACATGCAGAAATCCATAATGAACTAGAAAAATTTTAGACAATTGAAAGGAAAAAATGTACAGACTACACCCAAGAATTTAGGAGAAAAGCTTTCTTATTAGGGGTAGATTTGCAGAGTCAAGATAATTTTCTTAAGTACGTATTAGGCTTACATAGCTACCTTAGACATACTGTCCTCATGTTTAATCCTACAAGCTTAGATAAGGTATGTGTTCAAGCTACACATTTAGAAGCTAGAGGGAAAATTACTTTTGAAGAAGGTAGAAACAAGCCTTTTAAGGGGAAAAACAAAGAGAAGACCTCAAAATAAAAAGAAAAAAATAATGCATATGTCAAGAAAGAGGGAGATAAAGTGGTTTGTAAACATTTTTCAAGAGAAGGCCATGAAGAGAAAACCTGTTGGAAACTACATCCTGAAAAGAGACCCAAACTTAACAATAACAAAGGGAAGCAGAAAACTGAAGCTACAACTCAACATGACTTAGGAGAAGATTCAAGTGATGAAACTAAAATTACAGCCATGGGATTGAATAACATGAAGTGGAAAGAAACTGAAACAAAACCCAATATTAGTACTTCAAACTGTCACATAGAAGCTCCAAATGAAGAAGAGAGAATTGAATTGTTTCATGTGAGGGTCATATCCAAACATACCAAGATTGATACACTGTTTGATAGTGGTTCACAAGCGGATTTAATCTTTGAATACTTGGTCAAGAAACTTAAACTTGAGACCATTCCACATCCGAAACCATATCCACTTGGGTGGATTTGTAAGGATGCAAATTTACATGTTTTAAAGAAGTGCATATTGTGCTTTGCAATAACAGCACATTTTGTTGACATGGTTGAATTATATGTGGTTCCGCTTGATATTATAGGTGTTGTGTTAGGAAGTCCTTACTTGCATGATAGGAAAGCTATCTTCCATCGCCATGAGAAAAAATACCATTTATTCAAATATGGCAAGGAGTACATTATTAGAGCACATCGCAAGAAGACAAATATTGCAATGGTAAATGCTGGACAAGTAAAAAGGTTGGTGAATTCAAGTAAGAATTGTGTTCTTCTAACGATTAATCCTAAAGCTGATGTTAATCACGAGACTTTTGAAGATTGTGATCCTAATTTGAAATCATATTTATATGATGTATTTGATGCACATCATGAGATGTTTCAGGAGCCAACAGGTTTGCCTCCTAAAAGGGAGATTCAACATGAGGTTCAGTTTCAACAAGATTGTCCTCTTCCAAACATCGGCATGTATCGCATGTCGATAATGGAGAATGTTGAAATAAGGAGGCAAAACAAGGACTTGTTGGACAAGGGACTCATAAGGCCAAGCACTTCGCCATGCGGTTCACCTATAGTCCTGATTCTGAAGAAAGATGGGACTTAGCGCATGTGTGTCGATTTCAAAGCTTTGAACAAGATAACGGTAAAAAATCGATAACCACTCCCAAGGATAGATGATTTGTTAGATAAGCTGAAATAAGCAAAGTGTTTCACTAAATTAAATTTATGAAGTGGATATCATCAAGTAAGAATTGTAGAAAGCGACATATGGAAGACTGCATTCAAAACCAAACAAGGACTCTTTGAGTGGTTGGTTATGCCATTTGGTTTGTGTAATGCACCGACGAATTTCATGCGTGTGATGGATAATGTGTTGCATCCATTTCTTGATGATTTTTTGATTGTGTATTTAGATTATATACTCATTTGTATCAAAACAAGAGAAGAGCATGTCTTGCATGTAAAGAGGGTACATGATGTTTTGAAGAAAGAGAAATTATTTCTCAAGATGTCTAAGTGTGAATTTGGAAAAACTTCTTTGGCTTATTTGGGACACATTGTAGGAGGATGCGCGTTGAGAATTGATCCTTCTAAATTGGAAGCCATTGTGAATTCGCCCACTCCCAAATCAATAACAAAGGTAAGAAGTTTTTTAGGCGCAGCTCAATATTGGAGAAAGTTTATTGCTAACTTTTCTGCCATAGCAGCTCCTATGCATGCAGTGACAAGTGTGAAGAAAGGCTTCCAATGGGGAGGCAAACAACAGCAAGCTTTTCAATCTTTAAAAGACAAGATCAGTTCAGCTCCAGTTCTTGCATTACCAGATTTGAGACAGCCATTCGAGATACAGACCGATGCTAGTGATATGCCATGGGCGCAGTACTTTTGCAGCATGGTAAGCCTATCGCTTTTCATGCTGAAACATTAAATGGTGTTGTAATAAATTATCCAACATATGAAAAAGAGATGTATGCATTGCTAAAAAGTGTCAAGAATTGGAAACACTAATTGATGGGTAAAGAGACGATTATTCATACCGATCACCAACCGCTACAGTACTTGCAGTCGCAAACAAAATTGCAGCAATCACAACATTTCAGGTGGATGGGATTTCTTCAACAATTTCACTTGGTTATAAGGTACAAGAAAGGTATTTTCAATAAATTTTATGATATGCTTTCAAGGCCTATTATAATTGCTTCTACTTGGCTTAAAAATGATTCTATTGTACATGAGAGTTACATAGAATAGTATGCATCTGATGTTGATTTTAAAGATGTTCATGCTAGTTTGAGTTAAGCGAATCAAGTTGAGGAAAATGATTATCACTTGCATAAAAAAATTTTGTTTCATTTGGGAAAGTTGTTTATACCACAAGGAGAGAGACTTAGTGTCATGAGAAAGGCTCATTCGTCTCTTATTGCTGGTCACCTTGGGGTAAGCAGAATAGTGGCACATCTACAAAGGTATTGTTATTGGCCTCGCATGATAGATAATGTGTCACGTTTTATAAGAGGATGTTCTATGTTGGCAACAAGTAAGCCTATCAATCGGAAGCTTGGGTTGTACACGCCACTACCGGTACCATCAAGACCATGGGAGAGTGTCTCCATGGACTTTGTTGGAGGTCTACCTATGTCAAGAAAATTGCATGATTATCTTTATGTAGTTGTGGATAGATTCAGTAAAATGTGTATCCTTATGCCATGTAAGAAAACCATTACTGCTGAACAAACTGTTGAACTTTATTTTCAACATGTATGGGTTCATTTTGGTTTACCAACTTCTATTGTTAGTGACATGGATTCCAGGTTTGTTGGGAATTTTTAGTCTAATCTTTGGAAGATGATGAACACAAAGTTGAAAAAGAGTATTTCTTTTCATCCGCAAACTGATGGCCAAACCGAGGTGGTGAACAGGACCGTTGTGCATCTATTGAGAGGATATTGCAGCAAGCATCCCAAGTTGTGGGATGAACAACTACATTACATTCAGCATGCTTACAACCAGGCCAAGCACTCTTCTACAAATACTTCACCTTTTGAAGCCTGCTTTGGGTATTTGCCAAAATCGCCATTAGACTTCATCTATGAGAAATATGTTGCAATTGATGGGCATAGTGATATTGACAAGGCTCGAAAGTTCATTGAGAAAATTTAGATTATTCATCAACAAGTTAAAGAATAGCTTGAGAAGATTCAAAGAAAGTACAAGGAGAGGCATGAAAAACATAGAGTTGATCACAAGTTTCAAGAAGGAGACGAAGTATGGTTTCACATAAGCAAAGAAAGGATGCAAGGAGAAGGTAAAAAGCTCAAGCCTATTCATTATGGTCCATTCAAGATTATTAAACAAGGTGTTAATAATGCATTTCAACTTGACTTGCCTTCATATATGCAAATTTATTCCGTTGTCAACATGGAGAATTTACGTTTGTATGAGCCTCCATTTATTGATGATCAAGGGAGTGACATTCAGCTGCCATCAATAGAAGATTTCTCGCCACAATTTTTGGACGAGCTCAAGGAGGATGCCATCCTTGACAGGAGGACATGCACTTCTAAAAGAGGAAGTGTTGATTATCTTCAAATTGGGCTTAAAGGCAGCAAACCAAGTAATAAAATATGGATGGAAGTGGAAAATGTGAGGGAGTTTTTCCCTCATCTTTTGAACAGGTGATTAAAGTCATTTGGGGTCCAAAAGCTTCCCAATGGAGAGGTGTGATCATAAGATAAAGTCATATGCTCAAAAATGAAAGTGCTTGAAATAGGTCTGAACCTGAGCGATGGGAAAGGTCTCGTCATTGTGATTCTGGCATCATGAACGGTTCGAAAAACTGATGTCGTGTGAGGAAGATATCGCGTTTTGTTTGTTTTCCCAAACAACAAAAAATTGGTGATTGGATGCCCAGTCAGCTTGCAAGTACAATCAGTGGAATATTTTGGGAATATTCCATTTTCTTCAGACCCAATATGGTGGCACCACGTGGCACTCTGTGGACCATTGGATGATAAGGGTACGGATTAATCTGAGCCGTTGGATGTGTTTTTTAGTGTGGCAAATGACTGAGTGACATGTGGAAATCCCACAGGCTACCATGTTTCCTCACAAAGTTTGGGTAAAATTTTGTGGAGTCGACGGGGGTTGAACCAGCGACCTCCTCTCCACATGCAACATCATTTACCAATCCGCCTACACTGTGTGTCTTACCCCTAAAGGTTGTCAGTTACATTTGAAGTTCAATGAAAAATACGATGAGGGCTTGGGAGGCCAGCCCCTAAGGTCCAACCCCCCTACCACATGTCCATTCACTCAAAACCATGACCCACACGCTAACCACAGTGGCCAGAAAACTGGCAGTTAATCCGGCGAATGTTACAATAGACATATGATCAGTTCAAAGGTACACGCAGTTAGGGTTATGGAACTGCATTCCTCGGGGTTTCAACCAAACGACGGCCTTCAAAAACCGTTAGCGAAAGTTATGGCGGAGACGGCGACCACCCACCCTCACAATTAATGTTAAAGGTTATCCACCCACCAATTCTAGAGTGCGCCCCCAAATTTGGGGTAAACCATCAATTTATGTGCAGTTAAACTGATAGTCTCCACATTTAGTGGAGCTTTTCTAGCTGTCATTGAGAAAAATGCATTGGGAGGTCAATTTTCGACCAATTTTGGTGAAATGGGAGTCTACCTAGACTAATTTGAGCATTCTGAAGCCATTGGTGCAGAGAAAAAATCCATTAGAGGCCTGCAAACATATGAAATTTACAATTTTAAGCATAATGACAAAGAGGGACATGCCATTGGGAGCTGGACCAACAGATGTAGCCCAGGAGGGGTGAACTGCTTCATCATGCCTACTATGTAAAACTTATGTGTGAATGTTTTTCTATGTTTTTCACTATTTTTCATTGTTTTTAAGGCTTATTTACATGCTTAAAGTTCACTAATTCATCAATATTTCATGGTTAAATCTCTCATTCCTTAAGCAAACACATGAAGACAAATTGTACATGTTTAATTAATTGAAAGGACACTTAGCACACCAGAACTAATACACTCCTTTTAGATCATGGATCTATCTTCAACTCACCCCCTCCAACATTATGACCCAAGTAGACTAAAGAAGTTTTCCCAAACTCACATTTAGACATCTTTAAAAACAACTTTTCCTTCTTTAAGACATCTGATACTTGCTTGACATGCATGAGATGTTCTTCACAAGACTTGCTAAAAATAAATATGTCATCTAAGTATACTATCACAAACTCATCAAGAAAATTCTTTAAAACATCATTCATAACCTACTTGAATGTAGTAGGAGCATTATAAATCCCAAAGGGAATAACCAGCCATTCAAAAAAACCTTGCTTTGTCTTGAAGGTTGTCTTCCAAATGTCTCCTTCAACAATCCTAATATGATGATAGCCACTCCTCAAGTCCAACTTAGTGAAATACACATCTTTCAATTGATCATGTAAATCATCGATTCTAGGAAGAGGGTAATGTTTCTTTACCGTAATTTTGTTCAATGCTCTGAATTCCACACACATGTGCCATGTACCATCCTTCTTTGGCACTAAAACAATAGGTGAACCGCATGGTGATGTTCTTGGTCTGATGACCCCTTTGTCAAGCAAATCTTGGATTTGTTTCTTAATTTCTTCATTTTCCATGACTACATCCTGTACATGCCAATGTTTGGAAGAGGACAATCTTGCTGCAATTGGATCTCATATTGGATTCTTATTTTAGGAGGTAAACCTTTAGGCTCCTGAAGCACCTCATTATAGGTTTTAACAACCTCAATGAAATCATATTTTAACCTTGCATCACAACCTTGGAAGGCTTCATTCTCAACATCATTCTTGGGTTTTATCATCAAAAGTATAAAATTCTTGCTAGAATTAACAAACATCTTCATTTGTCTAGCATTCACAAGAGAGAGATTTAATTTCTTTGATGTGCTCTAACAATGTACTCAATACCACATTTAAACAAATGATACTTGTTTTCACAGCGATGAAAGATGGATCTTATATCATAAAGATATGGCCTTCAGTTGAAGGCCCATAATTATGTGGCAACAACATGGGGGATAACAACCCGGTCCAAACCTTGGAAGCAACTCATTTTCCTGTTTGGCATGGTAGCTCCCACTAGGGATAATGGGACCATTTTCCAACCAAATATTGATATGATGATGATGTGGGTTTGATATAAGGTGAAATGGAAAATGATTTTTATCTAAAAGAAATGATATATTTAAACTGCAAACACATGCATATTTTTAATCCAATATTTATCTTAACTATACCCAAGAATAACTTAAATCATGTGATCTACAAAGATATCTTAAAGCAACACATAATAAAGGTCATTCAATTGTTATAAGAGATGAAATTATTAAAGATAAATATTTTGACTAAATAGTTAGGAAAAATAATTGTGAAACTATATCGCATATATCGATTGATCATGTACTCAATAATGAATTACAGCTGAAACATCATACAAAAGTGCTTTAATGAAAAAATGTAACTCAAATTTCATACATAATACAGTATAAGAAATATTACTGCTAATTCATAAACAAAACTCAATCATAAAGATAGAAGTACCAGATATGAAAGGTCCTACTCATGAAATCAGCAATTGATCTGCTTCCTTTCAACTAAATATAATCTAAGAGTACAAAAATGAAAATTCAATAGAGTATGCATCAATATCCAAGAAAATCAATATCTTGTTCCAAATATTTCATCAAAATAGTCAGAAAAGTATAGAAGTGCAAGCTTTTGCAAAGTGTTTTTGATAAAATCCTAGAGCCCTCTCTAAATGCATGAGAGAGGTTAAAATAATACTACATATGTATCAAAAATAGATTATTACATAAAAAGTTGAGGAGGTTTCAAACAACCTTCCCCAGAATGCGAAAAAGAAAAAAGATAAAAAGTAAAATGATGACATGCTTCCTCATCTTGAACGGTCCTTATTAGCCATTGAGTTCTTGAGTTCATAGATATCCATCATTGGCTTCACCTGGGGTGGCTGGCTGAATTTAGATCTTAGTGTCCCGTAAACACAACATCAGAGAGTGGTGGCACCATATTTTGTGTGGAATTTGTTAGACAACGCAAATCCATCCATTGACTTTATGGTTTTACTAGAAACTTCCAGTAAGTTTCTTGGTTAAGCTTAAATAGTTGTTTGACTGCCTCAATTTGATTTTCGGTGGTGTCTTTCCACTGTCTCTCTAAATTTTTGATGTCTAGGAAAACTCTTGGCTTACATTCTTTGATAAGATTGATATTATGAAGATTTTCATTAACATCTTCAATTATATTGCTTGCTATACTATCTGCTCTGGTTGTTGCCCTTTCTGCTTACTTTGACTGTATATCCCAATCTGTGAATAAAATATCCTTGCAAGATTCTTCAATCTTTGGCAGATCAAATTTTCTTCCTTCTTCAGATTCTTGCCAAGAAATAAACTCTAAAATATTTTTATCGACCTCTTCATATTCTAATCTCTAATCAACCACTTGATTGGCTAATGCATCACTTGTTTCACAATATGGTTTGATCATTGAGATATTTTGGCAAAATATTTCTTGTTGCTTTGAAAACTGAGTAATTAATTCAAGTGTCTGTTTAATGAATTCCTCTGTTTGAGGGTGATTTCTAAGTTTATCTACTTCATTCTGCATTTTTTGAATCTATGGTTCCTTCTTTGTGATGTATGCCTGATGTTGTAATCTCATTTTCTCAAAATATTTTTGAAACTGTGCCATTTGCAATTCTACTAGCTTGTTGGTACTCTATTTTTCTTGTTCAAGTTGTTGTTCCAATAGCTGAATTATTTTTTCTTTATCTTTAATCAAAATACTAATTTTTTTTGCCTTATCCATTGTTGTTCTTGCATAAGTACCTGCAAATTTTGAGAGCCTTGTAAGATTTTATGATGCATCAATGGGGGTGTCTTTCCATACTACCTCCATTGATTATTTTTTTGGAGTTGCTCTTGATGATGCATCTAGTTTCCTTTTCTTCCATTTCCTCCTTACTAATTCTTTATGTGTTGGGCTATATAATATATCCAGCAGGGGTATCTCTTCAATTGTTAAAAAAATTTATGAATTTGGGTAGGCCAGGATGATTTCAACATCTGTTTCTGGACTTGTAACCTGTAGAGTCTATTTAGGGGTCTAAAATCTAGAAGTTCCTTCAATACCTGTCTTTGTCTCCCGTACTCAGAGATTTTGGCTAAATTTCTCCCATTATTTATCCAAATCATTGACTATGATTGTTTGTGCTTGAACCTATGTAGAGTCAGTCTCCAATGTTCCTCAGCTGAGGTCTCTTTGGTCGTTTCTCCAGCATTTTTCTTTTTATTCTTCTCAAGATATTCCTTGGGGTTTTCTTCATGATTCTGAGATTGATGTTCTGAATGTTCTGATACTTGAACTGATTTCTCTGGAGATTCTTGTTTAGAATTGTGATCAGAATTTTCCTCCAGGCTTATGCTAGGAGTGTTGTAAATACTGAGAGGGGGGGTGAATCAGTATTCTTTTCAATTAGAGCATTGGTTAATCTTCAATTATTATCAATGTTTGTACAATGATATTAGTAAACAAAAGGAACACAAATGCACACAGTTTTTAAGGTGGAAACCCACTCCGGGAAAAAAACCACCTAATGTTTTTCTAATAATTCTTTAATATTCAACTCCAATTGAAAATAAAGCTCCAACTTCCTAGAATCTAGAAAAGAATTCTTCTCCATATCCCACTAGATGGACACTCCAACGCTCGAGGTTCTTCAATAGTCAATTGAATAGCTGCCCCAACACCCAATGAGATACAACTCACCCTAGAACCACCCTACCACCCTGAATTTTTCACAGGCTTGAACCTATTTGTGACTTCATGCACCAGCCTAGCACCACCCTACCACCCTATAGAAGAATAAAAGAAGAATGGACTCCCGTATCAGGGAAAATGGTCCACTTTAAAATGATATAGAATGATGTAGAAGAAGAAGACACACTAGACCATAACCCCAACTATGACACAACCACCTAATGATGATCCTAGACCTCCCGACACTGCCTCCTCAACTCTTGGTAGATAGACACTAGTACAATTTTTACAATAATGTATTTACAATGACTTAGTACAATGATACATTTACAGTGACTGTATGCAGTGCTGCCCACTTGAAGACTTCATGTGATGAAATTCTTGCTATTGTTTTGCACCTTGATTGTTGCTCTTGTCATGCTACCCTCTACTGCACCTTTCTTTACTTTGCTGCCCTAGAAATTCTAGTCCTTTGCAACCCTTGACAACACATGATCTAGCTTTTTTTTTGCCTTATAGGAGATTGATATTTAATTTGGTGTATCTCTGTTATTTCAAATCCCAAATATGTGATTTTTGGCCCTGTAGTATTCCTATGATTCTTCTTTATAAATTCCATAGTTCTGACCCAATTTAGATTCTTCAAGAGAGAGTTATGCTCAATCACTCAAAATGCCCTAATTATTAATTCTTTCAGTAGAGCGAACTTGTATGGAATTCCACATGTAATTTTTTCTTCATTCAGCTCTGAAATTGATACAGTGGAAACTATATTCTATGCATTATCTATCACTTTTTACAGAATTCCAATCCGATACTCAAAGAGAGATTTATGACAATTTTCCCAAGGTCACTTATTTGAGATGAATTTCAGGAGCCTGCAAAAACACTAACTTCCACAGATCATATCTCCGAAAATATTGCACACATTGATCTGAAATTTTTAGAGGAGCTTCCTCAGGATTTCGGCTTCACCTCATAAAAATTTTAGCTTCTGAAACTTCGTAGAAAAAAATTTAGAGCCAAATTCCATGATGACCTGTTTCAGATCGTGAAATCCCTACACAAGGAGGATATGAGGATCACAATTTATATAAATGCTTAGGTTGAGAGGGGCTTCAACAAGTGAACGTGGGAGGGAGTTTAGGAGCTCAAAAATTGTTAATTATTTGCTTTTCAATGACCCATGCCACAACCCCATGGGGTTTTAGCCCACTAACCGGGGTTACAAACTTCAAACATGAATATCTCTCAAACCGTGAAGAATTACGTGGTGTGCCATATATCAACGGAAACATATTGACATGTAGAAACCATAAAAAGAATTCTTGATATAGAATATAGTAATTTGGTAGTTCAAAATTCCCATGCAATATTTGGGTAGCCCCTGGTGCTGCTTGGGTTGACATCAATGACAACTGCCGATCAACAAGGAGTACGTTCTCTTATTTACTCAATTTTTAATAGGTCCAAAGGGACCCTTGTATATGTGAAAGTGGTTGAGATCGACTAGCGTCAGTTTTATTAATTCTAAGTGTAATACTTGTGAGAATGTCTCAGCCTTTTCAAAGAAATAATAAAATCCATCTTTCTCATGAATGAATTTTCTGATTTTGACGATAATAGTGAAGTCTTGGGAAATTTTGTTAGTGTCATACTATCTGCCTGGCATAGTAGCCAGATTCAGGGATGCAATATTCTGTATCTCTTTTACTGCGTGCCCAAAATCATATAATGCAAAAGAACCACATTGTGCCGGGAAAATTGGCCAGATATATTTTTCCATATCTTTGAGGGTTTTGGTAATACCATCCCCTACTGTTTGATATGCAATCTCTCTTGCCAATAGTTTATCAGGAACATAATATGGAAGAACATGTGGAGCTACAATACTCCCAAAAACTCTAATATAAGTAAATGATTCCTTGCCAAAACATCATGCGACCGGAAATATGTCTATCTTCACTTCCTCTTATAGCCTGGGGGCTTTCACATCAAAAATGGTTTGGTAAATTGGAAACATAATGCTCTGAAAAATTTTGTAAAAATGGGGACGAAACTGTGATTCCCGTAAAATTTTATGATAAACATGTATGGGAGTAGGGTCTTTTAGAGTCCAATTCCAACCCAAGTTTGAAAATCGTGAACAAAAAAAAATAGCATCCATTACATATGCACTCATATAAAAGGGAGGGATAACCCGAGTGGAGACAACTATGTTGTGCCTGTATTGTCTAATGTCCATAGCCAGATTGTCTCACAAAATATTACTCCAATTCATAATTGTGGCATTAATAGCTGCATAAATCAATGGAACCCATTCCATGGAAACTTGGTACTATCATCCTTTCCAAATAGCCTACACATAATTCCAGCTATATAAATATGTGGGGCTGATAACGGTACAATTGTGTACATACCAGATTTCTCCCACTTTAACTTGCTAGAGCAAGACCTCCAAGTCTGCATAACATCTATCGGGTCTTCATTTTCTTTCTTGAAATGCTTAATGAAAGCTTTATCATAGGGCTTCTAAGGTTCTAGCAGGTGATACATTTTGCATAAATTGTTTGGGGCAAATGACCCCATGACTTCCTACCTTGAATTTATGAATGTTATATTCGAAATTTCCACATTTTCAATAATCCACTTTACCATATCCGTGTATGGCAGGATTTTGGGCCTTGCAACTATCCTTTGTAGGAAATAACATGTTGCTTCAAAATAAGAAGCCTCGGATGAGATCTTAGTGTCAGTTGTTGCTTTCATTTCCAATACCGTTGGATTTTCATCTTCTAGTAAATTATACATTTCTTCCCACGATATAGTCCCACCATCTTTGTTGCATGTAGTATCAATAAATAGTGGATGTGGGTCTAAGTCTTCAAATGGAATAGCCTCCATTGTCTTTTTTCCTTTCTTAGTCATTTTCGAGTGTTTTTTCCTAAAATTGAGCAATGGAGAAAACAGAATGAAACATAGAGCGATAATGAAAGTGAAAACTCAATAACACAGTAAATTCTATAAGGACGAAATTTTTATCGCAAACACGAGAAAAAATATATAAATCTTCTCAAGCCTTTAAAAGAGTAAATGTGTCTAATATTTATTAATTATGCATTAAGGCATATGTGTGATTATTTTTTAAGTCTTATCAAAACATCACATCGCAAGTCCCGAATGATATTTCAAATTGGTATGACTTAAGTGCGATACCGATCCTGCGATTGCGATAAATCGCAATAGCGTGAAGTCACAATATCGCACTATAGCATAGTCGCAATATCACAATATCTTGCAATATCGCAATATCACAATGTTGCAAGGCCGGTATATCGAAATGACGCATTATCGCAAGGTCGCAAGTTCGGGAATATGTTAATTCAAAAATCATTTATATTTTGAGATTTGTGATGTGCGGCATATTTATTGATGCTTTACACAGCTTTTCCTTAGGCGGGATATTATTTCATTAAGATAGACGCTTTATTGAGTTAAGAAATATTTAAAGGCCTTTTAAGTTAGAAAAATTTCAACACTACATTCGGCCTTATAAAAGGGTTTTACTTATCGCGTTTCACGGATTTTGACTTATGACTAATCTTTGTTACTTTGGATTCTGCATTTTTCGATAAAGCGAGAAATGCTTGGTCCTAAGTGACTTAGCTCAATACCTTAATATTATCTAAGGTTTTATTACAAATGGTTTTTAAAAGGAAAACTCTTACTTGCTAAGTCTTTTGAAAAAAAAAATATTTAAAGGGTCCCCATTTATTATTACAATATTAATTATTATATAATAAATTGGGGGGTTGAATAGGAAAAAAATTGGTGATTCACTCGAAGAACCAGTTATCTCTGATAATTTTGAAATTTCTAAAACTTTCAAAATAAAAATAGTTTAGAAAACAGAAATTGAATGAAATTTAAGATAAGTAATATGTGTCTGAATAATAAAACAAACTCACCTAATTGCAATTCAGTTGATATCCTCTTAAAGATGAAAATCCCTTTGCCTATATCAGTCATTACTTAACTTAAAGATAAAGTAGCATGATTTTGTAGATCAGCTTTTAAATGTGCTCATTTGTAACAGGTAGAGCCTCTATTGCCAGCAGGCGTCCATAGCCTCGACAGGGTTACCTTTTACCCAGCAATGATTTTCTGTCCCATACAGATAAGAGTGCAGTTTTTAGAGATAAATCCACAATTATGTACTTATTCTCATTTTTTCTAAAATAGCTTATTTTTTTGCAAAATTTTTCTTTCTATTACTTAAAATCCATTGCCTTGGTGTGGTGGCAAAATAGTGGCAATGCCATTAATTGGTTGTAATTCAATTGAACAAGTTGGCTCGTAATGAGACCCCTTGTATTTTGATTAAAATAATCTTAAGTCATTACCTTGTTTTGGTATATAGTATTGGTAATGTCAGTCTTATTATTTTCCTATGAATATGGTAAGCAGGCTCTTGATGAGACCTCTTATCTTTTAATTTTTAGTATATTTTTAGAATTACACCCTAAAAAGAGAAAATTTTACTAGATAGGGAGAATCATTGCCTCTTTAAGAGTTCTAGATGAAAATTATAGAGTTAAATATGCTTCTCTGCAAAGAGTCTTTTACTTGGTTAAAGATATTTTTCTTGACTGATAATAGAACAAAATTTTTTATAAGGTTGGATTTTCTCAAATAATAAATAATTTTGATAGAAAAATGAAAACTTCAGAGAGACGAAAACTAGTTAATTTTCAAATGTCTTAACTATTTCCTTAACAATATCTATTTAAAATTAAAAAAAAATCAAAATATTTCAAGAGATTTTATTGCAAGGCCAACATTTATATTATTTGACTTTTATTTTCCCAAGAAAAGTAAAGGCAATAATGTATAGGGGATAGAAGAAGTTATCTCCTATGAAAAATATTTTTTCAAAATCTATCCATTCACTGGCAAAGAACCTTTCTTGCATGATAAATCTTGCAATAGAAACGTTGATGGGTCGATTTGTTCTACAATCTAAAATGGTCCAAGCCACATTCTTTGGAATTTGGTATGCTTACCTTTTTCCTCATGTGCTTTATTCCATTTCAATACAAGGTATCCAAGTTCGAATTATTTTGTGCTAATAGAGTTTGCATCAAGGGAAGATTTAAATAACTATTGATGATGGGTATGTGTGATTTTAGATTTCTCTCTCTCTTCTTTGAGTTTGAGAATTTGTGATTGCCTTAATTGTAGAGAAGAAGAAGGAGTTTCTTTAATAAATTGAACTAGGGCTAAAGAGGGAATAACTATATTTGTAGGAAGAAAGGAAGAAAAACTTATTTCCCATAGACCAGATTAAATGGAGAAGTACCTATTGAGGCTTCATGTGTTAACCGATCTTCCCATAGAGAAAATGTTAAAGATTTATGTCAGTTTCTTTGACTCTGATCAATAGTTCGTTTAATGACCCTAATGAGGTTTTTATTGGTTGATTCTGCTAAACCATTTCCTTGGGGATAATAGTTAGGGGAATTTTTAAGTTTGAAACCTCTTTTGAGAGTAAATTATATCATAGCATTGCCTGTGAAATAAGATGCATTGTCAAACATCGGGGCAGTTAGTAAACCAAATCTGGTAATGATAAATTGATTAATAAATTCGATAATTTTCACAGAATTGGTTAAATTTAGTGGAATTTCTTCCACCAATTTAGTAAATTAATCAGTTGTTGTAAGGATGTATCTATGTTACTTTGAAGAGTTAGGAACGATCTCACCTATTATGTTCAGTCCCGATCGCTCAAATGATTTTTCAATATTTACTGGTTGTAATGGAAATGCATGTTTCCTTTGTCTTCCAGCAGCATTTTGACAGGCTTTTCACTTCCTTACATATTATTGTGCGTCTTTAAACAAAGTTGGCTGGTAATAGTTAGCATGCAGGATTTTATGTGTTGTTGTGTCTCCTCCAAAATTTCCACCAGCTATTCCATCATGGAGTTCCTACAAAACCTTTTATGCCTCAGATTTTTCAAGGCACCTTAGCAAAATAGAGATATTTTTTTCTAAATAAAACATTATTGACAATTTGGTATTGCTTTGATTTCAATCTCAAAGCTCTTTTTCTTTTGTAACTAAGCTACATATGGGCATATCCATTTTTAAATAAAAAATGAGATCAACATATTGAGATTCAGTATTGTTGAGGCTTACCTAGATATTTGTATATCATCACCTGAATTTTCTTCTGTTGGTAAGTTGGATGACCCAGTTAACATTCTACAAAAACCTTCACCTCTAACAATTTTAGCTGGTCTAATTTCAACATCATATTCTTGCAGTGCAGTTACCCAGTTGGCCCTCTTTTCTCCTACTTCTCTTTGCATCAGTAATTTCCTTACCGTTGAAAAAGGAACTATGATTTTGGTATGAGGAGAAATGGTTTGAAATTCTCTATTGAATTAAAGACAACAAATGCATGTTTTTCCACAGCGGAGTAATTTAATTCGGAACCTTGTAGATTTGAGCTAAAGAATGACATGGGTACTTTGATTTGTTGATCATTTAGCTGTGTCAAAACAACAGCATATGATGTTTCTGACGCAAATGTGTATAAAACAAAATGATTGGAAAAATTGGGGGTTGTCAGGGATGGAGCATTGATAATAGCTTGGTTTATTAGATAAAATGCTTCTCTTTCATTGTGACCCCATTTGAAAATCGAATTTTTATTAATCATAGTCTGTAAAGGTAAAACTATTTGTGAAAAATCGAGGACAAATATCTTTACAAAATTTATTTGACCAAGGAAATACTGCATTGATTTCTTATTATGGGGTAAAGGGATTTTCTCAATTTCCTTAATCCTTCCTGGATCAATATAAATATCCTTTTTTGATACAAAAAATCCTAAAATTTTACCTTTTCTTAAGGCAAAAAAAGACTTTTTTGGATTGAGCGAGATCCCATATTTCATACATCGTTCAAAGATCTACTTAAGGTCGTTTAAATGGTTGTTTCTCTTCTTGGAATAGACAATGATATCATTGAGGTAAATAACAACTGATTTTTTAATGAGTCCTTTAAAGGCTATATCTATAGCTCTTTGAAATGTGGCACCTACATTAATCAAACCAAAAGGCATTTTTTGATAAGCATATGCTCCACATTTAGTTCTGAACGTGATTTTCAATCTATCATCTAAATGGACTGGGATTTGGTTATATCTCGAAAATACATCAGGAAAAGACATGAGCTCAGAACTAGCTATTGACTGTAGTACTTATTCCATGGTTGGCAGTGGAAAGTTGTCTTTCTAACATGCTTTATTTAAATTTCTAAAATCTATGCATATACAAATGTCACCATTCTTTTTCCTAACATGTACTAAATTGGATACCCATGTTGAATGCCTAATAAGAAATATGATTTTGGCCTTAAGGAGTTTATTCAGCTCTGACTTGATTTGATTCTTGAGGCTCGGATGAATTTTCCGTAGTTTCGGCTGCACTGTTTTATCATTAGAAATCATAGGTATGGTGTGTTGTATGACAGAGGTATCATAAGTTTTGAGATCAGAATAATCCCGAGAAAAGATACCTTTTCATTTATTTAAAAATCAAATGAATGATAATCTTTCATCAGAGGATAGACCAAGACCTAGATTGATATTTTGAGGCTAGTCATCAGTTCCAAGGTTCACTAATTCAAATTTCAAGGTCGAGCTTTGGATTTTGGAATTAGTTACCTTCTTAAATCTGTCTTTGAGATCATAAAGATCTTCTAATTTGACTATAGCTTTGGGTATTGGATTTTCATTAACGTTCTACCTTAACTGAATTTCATGCTCATTTTCATCTATGATTTGGTCATTGTATGATCCTTCTAATGTTACAAAATTTACAATATCATAATCATCGTTGAAGACTCGGAAATTAGTGACATTTTCAGGAATAGATGGTCTAAAAATTATTTTAATGGAAAATCTATCAGGACTAAAATCCTCAGATGGTATGAGTTTTGATGCAACATTAGCTAATAGATTGGAACTAGCATTTTGCAGTCTAGGTACAGGAGAAATATTAAATGCCAAAAAATGAGATGTAAGATCTTGGACTAATGATTGATAATGTTTAAGATGTCCAGAAAGGAAATCAATAGTATTTCTTACATGTCTAATGATAATTTCTGAGTCTCCAAAAACCTGCAGATATTTGATGTTGAGGCCAATTGCTTTGTATAATCCTTGAACCAATGCATCATATTCTGCAGTATTATTTGTACACTCGAATTCTAATTTGCAAGCTAACATGGTATTTTCTCCTTCTGGGCTGATTAAAATGCAACCAGCTCCTGCACCATCGTTAGATTTGGAACCATCAAATTACAAAGTCCAAATAAATTTTTAACTACTTGTTTATTTACAAAAGCTTTTCACTTAGAGGCATCAGTTTGTGAAAAAAATTCAATTTGTGAGAATACAACATTATCCAGAAAGGGAGAATTTTGTGCATTAAATTTCCCTAAAAAATATTCAGCCGAATAACTCCCAAAAAATTTGTTATTGATTTCTATTGGCTCATTATCACCTTCAAATTCAGTCATTGTATGTTTCAGGTGTTTCTGTCAGTCAACTCAAATTTGATTTGGATTCCCAGTGTAAGGGAGCCACATGTGAGACCAATCTGTAGCAAAATATCCATGGAGTTTCTCAGACTAGTCTCTACTTATAATTAGGCCATAAAATTCATGAATATCAGCGACCAATATATCTATTATTTGACAGACTTTGGGATTTGATGAAAGTCGAATGTTGACTGAATTTATTTCCCCTAAGACTTCCAATTTAGTTTTGTTAAGTTGTACTATGTCGACGACAGACTTTTGGGGAATGATGTTTAACTTAGCACAGACTATTTTTGGCATTATATTAGAAGAGGCTCTTGAGTCAATCAAACAATAAGAAGGTTTTTATTGAAAATTTCGTAAGTTAAGAGGAAAGGAGGTGTATGTGAATTAGACCTATCATCGATTAGGATGATATCCGTGGGATCGACTTTGTTTGAATAAGTTGAGGATTTTCCCATGCCTTTAGTAGCCTCATATAAAACAGCAACAGGTAAGGGCAACACGGGAACTGCATTCAGTTCCCTAAGTGGCATTTTCTATTGTTGCTTCAATTTGCTAAGTTCATGTAATGAAATATTTTCCCTAGTTTTCTTCATATCTTCCAGAATATTATACTCCATGGTATCAGTGACTACCAGGGTCTTTGATGTAGATGGAAGATTTGATGGAGATGGATTTGGCTGTGAAGTCATGGGAGAGCACTTTTTACTGATTGTTTTTTCCTTAGCATGAGGAGTTGGAGTTTTTTTCTTTTGATTCGACTGAGTTGTATGAGCAGGTCCTTTGCTCCTGGTGCTAATGGGCAAATCTTATTGTTCTTCTTCACTTGGAAGGATAAAGTCCCACATCCAATTTAGTTCGACTATTTCTTCATCTCTAGTTTCGTCTTCCTCTTCTTATAAGTTAGACTCAGCATTAGATATGGTATTTGGTGGCTGAGAACTAGAATATTGATTTCTCCTAAAAGATCTAAAAGGATTTTTAGCATGAGAGGATTCAGTAACTTGTTTATTCATTTCAACCATTTCGTTAGACATGTTTTTTAGCACTTTCTGAAGGCCTTCAAGATCAAAAAGATCTTTCAGGACTTTCTTTTTAGAGTCATCTCTGAAAGTTACTTTCTTAGATTTTTTTTCTTCTTGAGAACTTTTCTTTTCAAGAGAAACTATGTGTTTCTCTATAGAAAAAGCTTCCTTCATGTTTTCTGATAATGTGGCTAACTGCGCTCTATCTACAAAAATGGATATATTAGATGGAAGAGAAGATATGTACCACTCAATTTTAACATCAGTTCCAGGGGCTAACACAGTTGGAATTTTATTGAGTAGTTTATTGAACCTAGAGTTGAAATCTTTGATCTTTTCTCTCGTTTTAGCCTTCATATTTAACAATTCATTGATGAGGGATGCAATGGTTCTATCGTCTCCAAACTTAGTTAAGAATTGTTGTTCGAACATATCCCAACTAGTTACGAAGTGAGGGGGTAATTAAAAGTACCAGGATCCTGAAGATCCTATAAGAGTATATGGAAATAATCCGACTACGCAGTCTTCTTTAGTAACTTCATTTAAATTGATGACCAACATATAGTTATGGAGGTATTCTTCCGCTGGTAGGCCATCATCAGGATTAAATTTGGGCAACCATCTTTTAGCATGTTTAGGAATAGGGTGAAGAGGACTTACCAATGCTACAGCACCTGGATTATTCCATGGTTGTACTCGCGGTGGTGGTTGTTTTCCTTCCATGATGATAGGAGTATGGATGGATGAGGATATGAGTGGAGTTTTAGTTGAAGAAGAGGCAGGTTGGTTGCGTGGACTAGAAGAACTAGCACCAGTAGTTAGAATGGAATTTGTTGAAATGAGTGGAGGGAATGAATGGATTTGAGGTCATGGAAAATTAGATAAAACCTCACTAGTAGATGTCTATAATTTAGATTTCTTGGTATTCTTTCGGAAAAAATTAATGGGAAATTCCAAAGGAGGAATTACAATCTTCTCACTTTGAGAATGATTCAAGCTTCGTCTTGGTTGTAAAACGGATGGATCGCTTCCTTCAGATGACTGATATATTACATGATTTTTACCTAAAATAGAGATTTTCTCTAACTTCTCTATCAAATTCTGAACTTCTGTTGATTTAGGTTTGTAGTTTGAAGAAAGTAATTTCTGAGATTTACTAGAAGATTCAGGAGAGGTTTGTTCAACTTTTGATCTTAAAATTGTAGTTCTAGATGGGGATCCATAAGTTGGAGGAGATATAGAGGGAGAACGACTATTAGGATGGCTTTTTGACTTATGATTAGTTCTATTTTCCATTCACAGTTAGGCCCTCCTTCTAACATAAAAATGTTGAAGCCCCAGAATTCTGTTGCAACAATATGGGGGATAACCACCCGGTCCGAACCTTGGAAGCAACTCCTTTTCCATTTGGTATGGTGGCTCTGACTGGGGATAATGGGACCAATTTCCCAGCAAATATTGATATGATGATGAGGTGGTTTTGATATAAGGTGAAATGGAAAATTATTTTTATCTAAAATAAATGATCTATTTAGATAGCAAACACATGCATATTTTTAATCTAATATTTATCTTAATCTATACCCGGGAATAACTTAAATCATGCGATATACAAAGATATCTTCTATCAACACATAATAAATATCATTAAATTTATATAAGATATGAAATTATTAAAGTTAATTATTTTGACTAAATAGTTAAGCAGAATAATTCTGAAAACTATATCGCATATATCGATTGATCATGTACTCAATAACGAATTACAGCTGAAACATCATACAAAAGTGCTTTAATGAAAACTGTAACTCATATTTCATACATAATACAATATAAGAAATATTACTGCTAATTCATAAACAAAACTCAATCATAAAGATAGAAGTACCAAGTATGAAAGTTCCTACTCATGAAATCAGCAATGTTGATATGCTTCTAAATTCAGTAGAGTATGCTTCAATCTCCAATAAAATCAAGATCGTGTTCCAAATATTTCATCAAAACAGTCACAAAGTACAGAAGTGCAAGCTTTTGCAAAGTGTTTTTTGATAAAATCCTGGACCCCTCTCTAAATGCATGAGAGAGGTTTAAATAATACTACATATGTATCAAAAATAGATTATTACATAAAAAGTCGAGGTTTCAAACAACCTTCCTCGGAATGAGAAAAAGTAAAAATATAAAAACTAAAATGATGACGTGCTTCCTCATCTTGAACGTTCCTTATTAGCCATTGAGTTCTTGAGTTCAAAGATATCCATCATTGGCTTCAACTGGGGTGGTTGGCTGACTTTAGATATTAGTTGTCCCGTAAACACAAAATCAGAGAGTGGTGGCACCATATTTTTTGTGGAATTTTTTATACAACGCAAAGCCATTTTCACTAGAAACTACCAGTAATTTTCTCAATCAAGCTTAGATAGTTATTTGACTTCCTTAACTTGATTTTCGGCGGTCTCTTTCCACTATCTTTCTAAAAATTTTATGTCTGGGAAAATTATTGACTTACATTCTTTGATAAGGTTTATATGATGATGATTTTCATTAACAACTTCAATTATAATTCTTGCTATACTATCAGCTCTCATCACTGCCCTCTCTGGTTGCTTCAACTGTATATCCCAATCTGTGAATAAAATATCCTTATGGGATTCTTCAATCTTTGGCAGATCGAATTTTCTTCCTTCTTCAGATTCTTGCCAAGAAAAAAACTCTAAAATATTTTTATCGACCTCTTCATATTCTAATCTCTGATCAACCACTTGATTGGCTAATGCATCACTTGTTTCAAAATATGGTTTTATGATTGAGATTTTTTGGCAAAATATTTCTTGTTGCTTTGACAATTGGGTGTTTAATTCAAGTTTCTCTTTAATGAATTCCTCTATTTGAGGGTGATTTCTGAGTTTATCTACTTCATTCTGCATTTGCAGAATCTGTGAGTCCTTCTCTATGATGTCTGCCTGATGATGTAATCTCATTTGCTCAAAATATTTTTGAAAATGTGTCATTTGCAGCTCTGTTTGGTTTTTGGTACTATGTTTTTCTTGTTTACGTTGTTGGTAAAACAGTTGAATTCTTTCTTCTTTATCTTTAAGCAAAATACTAACTTTTTTTGCCTTATCCATTGTTTTTGTTGCATAAGAACCTGCAAATTGTGATAGCCTTATAATATTTTCTGATGGATCAATGGGGGTGTCTTTCCATACTACCTTCATTGATTTGTTTTCTGGAGTTGTTGTTGATGATGCATCGAGTTTCCTTTTCTTCCTTTGCCTCCTTACTACTACTTTATGTGTTGGGTAGGCCGGGATGATTTCAACATCTCTTTCTGGATTTGTAACCTGTAGAGTCTATTTAGGGGTCTGAAATCCAGAAGTTCCTTCAATACCTATCTTTGTCTCTTGTACTTGGATATTTTGTCTTAATTGCTCACATTATTTATCCATATCACTGACTATGATTTTTTGTGCTTGAAATTGTGTAGATTCAGTCTCCAAGAGTTCCTCAGCCGAGGCCTCTTTGTTCATTTCTCTAGCATTTTTCTCTGTATTCTTCTCAAGATCTTCCTTTGGGTTTTATTCATGATTATGAGATTGATGTTCGAAATGTTCTAAACCTTGAACTGACTTCTCTGGAGATTCTTGATTAGAATTGTTATCAGAATTTTCCTCCAGGCTTACATTGGGAGGAGGTTCTCTCATTTCCTCAATTTGTGATAGGTCCAAAGGGACCCTTGTCAGTCTTTTATTCCTTGATATGTGAAAGCGGTTGAGATCAGATGGGGTCAGTGTTATTGATACTAAATGTAAGACTTGTGAGAATGTCTCATCCTTTTCAAAGAAATCATCAAATTCATATTTCTCATGAATTAATTGTCTGGTTTTGACCATAGCATTGAAGTTTTAGGCAACTTTGTTAGGGTCATACTATTTTCCTCGTATAGTAGCAATATTCAGGGATGCAATATTATGTATCTCTTTTACTGCACGCCAAAAATCATATAATGCAAAAGAACCACATTGTACTGGGAAAATTGGCCAGATAGATTTTTTTCATATCTTTGAGGGTTTTGGTAATACCATCCCCCCTCTTTATGTTTGATAGACAATCTCTCTTGCCAATAGCTTATCGGGAACATAATATGGAATAACATGTGGAGCGTAATACTCTCGAAAAACTCTAACATAAGTGAATTTTTCCTCGCCAAGCCATCCTGGGCTGACAAGATTTACTGTTTTTCTTCCTTACGATAGCCTCAGGGGACTTTTCATATCAAAAAAATGGTTTGGTAAATCGACAACATAATGCTCGACAAATTTTGTATAAATGGGAGCGAAAGTGCGATTCCCACAAAATTTTATGATAAACATGGATGGAGAGGGTAGGGTCCTTTAGGGAGTCCAATTACAAACGCATGTTTGGAAAACGTGAACAGAAAAACAAATCGAATCCATTATGTATGCACTTATATAAAAATGAGGGATAAACAGCAGCGGAGATAATTATTTATTACTGTATTGTCTAATATCCATTGCCAAATTGTTTGACAAAATATTACTCCGGGTTCATAATTGTGGCATTAATATCCACATCAATCGATGGAACCCATTCCATGGGAAATTTGAGTGCTGTCGACCTTTCCAAATATCACTACACATCATTGCAGCTACAAAAACTATGTGGGGCGATAAACGTGAAATTTGGGTACATAGAAGATTTATCCTACTTGAACTTTGTGGAACCAAACCTCCAAGTTTGCATAACATCTATTGGGTCTTTCATTTTCTTTTTCGTGAAATTCTCGATGAAAGCTTTATCATAGGGCTTCTACGGTTACAGCGAGTTGATACATTCTACGTAAATTGTGCGGAGTGAATGACCCCATGACTTCTGTCTTGAATTTTTGAATGTTCTGTAAAATGTCCACATTGTCAATAATCCACTTTACTATATCTATGTATACGAAATATTTTGCGCCTTGCAGCTATCTTGTGTAGGAAAGAACATCTTTGCTTCAAAATAAGAAGCCTCGGATGAGACTTTGGTGTGAGATGTTGATTTGGTTTCTAGTACTATTGAGTTTTCATCCTTTCATATAAATTATACATTGTTTCCCATGATGTAGTTCCACCATATTTTGTTGCATGTGAGTATCGGTAAAGAGTGGATGCATGTTTGGAGTCTTCAAACATAATGACTCCACTGTCTTGATTTTACCTTTCTTAGTCATTTCAAATTGATGTTTCTCTGAAATTGGACAGTAGAAAAAACACAAAGTGAAACAGTAGAGAGATAATGAAATTAGAAACAAAATAACACAATAAAATTCTATAAGGACGAAGCTTTTGTTTCAAATACGGGTAAAAAGATAAAAATATTCTCGAGACTTTAAAAAGAGTAAATGTGGTTGATCCTTATTAATTATGCATTAATTCCTACATGTGATCCTTTTTATGTCTTATAAAAACATTACATCACAAGTCCGAATGATATTTCAAATTGGTATGAATAAAGTGTGATATCGATCCTACTGCAATCACGATAAATCACAATATCGCAAAGTTGCAATATCAAAATGTAGAAAATTTTCAATATCACAATATCTTGCAATATCGCAATACTATAGTCGCAATATCGCAATGTTGCAAGGTTGGTATATCGCAATGTGGCACTATCACAAAGGTTGGGAATATGTCAATTCAAAAATAATTTATATTTTTCGATTTGCACAACATATTTATTGATGTTTAAAGCGGACTTTTCCTTATGCTGGAAGATTTATTTCATTAATACATATACTTTATTGACTTAAAGAATATTTAAAAGCCTTTTAAGTTAAAATAAAAAGTTATATAATACATTTGGTCTTTTAAAAGGGGTTTTATTTATCACATTTGGTGGATTCGACTCAGTGACTAATACTTGTTACTTTGGATTACGCAATTTGTGATAAAGCAAGAATCTTTGAGTCCTAAGTGACTTAGCTCAATATCTTAAGATCATCCAAGGTTCTATTAAGAAATGGTTTTAAAAGGAAAACTCTTATTTTTCTAGGTCTTTTGAATTTTTTTTGAAGGGTCCCCCATTTATTATTACAATATTAACTATGGTTCTTAAACTCCTACTGTGGTTGTTGTTGTTATTTGCATAAAGTTGGATCATCACGAGTACCATAAACATATATGTCGCGTTTTTGAATCCCTTACGTGGATCCATCTTCAGACGAGAATTGAATTAAGGAAGAAAAGAAGGCCCTGAAAGTCCAAAGGTATAAATGGTGAAGGCCAATGAATATGAAAGAGGAGCCGACACCTAAAGTCATGCTAATTAATTTTTTTTATATAATATTATAATAATTTAATTAAATTTTTTTAATCAAATTAATCTCTAACTCTCTTAAGCTAATTTGATAAATCATCAAAATTTTTATTTAATTATTATTAATGAATTAAATCTAATCCTAACAAAAAATCCTAAAATATTCTAACATCTAATATAGATTCAATTTTCTAAGAATTATTAATGAGAGGGAAAAAAACAAGATTTTCTATTTTACCTAAATATATGCTACTAAATGAGTTTTAATCAAATTTTTATTAATTAACCCTAAAAAAATATACCAACTATTTAAAATTTTTCTCTTAATTTTTATTTTAATCTACCATTCCTAAAAAAAAATTATTTTCTAAAAACCTATAATAACCAATCAAACCCCTACTAGCAGCTAATTCTAAAATTAATTATTAATCAATTATTTCTTTTAATTCATTAATCCACTAAAAAGGTTTGTAATACTAAAACTTAAAAATGAGCACCATAAATTTTTATTTTTCATTTTCCGTTAACTCATAATAAATAATAATTAATTAATTTTTATTAATAGAATAAAAATTAATTAATAAAATTAGTATTATATGAGTAAGTAGCAGATTTTTACTAAAATTTTAACTAACAAGAATTTTAATTTTATTAATAAAGAGCACCATTAATTTTCCACATTTAATTCCTAAAAATTTTTTTAATACTAAAACTTAATAATGAGTACCACTAATTATTAATATTCCCTTAACTCATAATAAATAATAATTAATTAATGAAATTAATAATTATGAGTAAGTGGAATAATTTACTAATAATTTACTATACAAGATTTTTTAATAATAAAAAGAGCACCATTTATTTTTAATTTTCTTTTTACTCATAATAAATAAAAATTAATTAATTTTTTATTAATAAAATAAAAATTAATTAATAGAAATTAATTATTATGAGTAAGTGGCATAATAAGAGTTTAGAACTCACGAGCCCTAAACTTAGAAAACTAAAGGAGGAAGAAGAATACCGCAACATTATACCTTGGATGAGGGACGAACCTAGGAGAAAATGCATGTCTAATAAAGCGGTCACCAACTTCATCACTAATCTCTACCAACCTCAAAGTCCACTAGTCGATGTTGTGCGGGTGTTTTATAATCTCGGCGCTTCTCTAATCTTCACGTCTCACGATGAAAGTGTTCCTCCTTGCAATAATTCTAGCATCCTCAAGGCACAAGTGATGTTTTGTTTTTGAGGAGTGATCGGCAGAAGGCTGAGGGTTAGAAGTGATCGTTCATGTTTAATATCGACACTCATACGCTTTTTCATCGCTTACACGAGAGAGCTTCCTATTTTTGCCAATATAACACTTCCCACAAGAGCAGTCCAATCTTGTAAACACCTTTGAGCCAACCCTCACTAATGCTTATCTTTAGCTGAGCACATCTTTACTGTCCTAATGGTGCACTGCTGCTTGAGAATTGTGAAAAAATGTTGCTCTTCCCCAAAACCACTAGCAATATTATCACGCTCACACCTAATATATGATGAGAAAAACATTTCCACCCCCTCTCTTGAGGGGTCAGCACGTCTTGGACACGACAATGTTTTTTTGCTCTCTGTTTGTGGCTTTTCTTGATTTCTCTTTCCTTATAACTTCTAAACCTAGGAAAACATGAGTAAGGTGAGAGATATCTTCCTCCAAGTGCTCCTTATCGATATTCTTAGGGCTCTTACAACAAGAGTGTTGAGGACACCAAATTTTTTTAGCGAGGGTGATGGTAAGAATCAACGTGAAGGTAGCTTTCGGTATGGGTTTTTCTTCCTAAAAACTTGATGCCCTAATGTTCCATCCTCTTTACGGGTAACCAAAACATCTAGGGAAAGGAATGCTCCTATTCTCTTCCATATCAGCTTGGTAAACTTGATATATGGGGAAATTGAGTTTGATGTGATCGAAGAATTTCTTGGGAGTTCTTCTCTACGTATGACCACTTTATGTTAGTGTCATCTATTAATCGCTTCCACTGCAAGTTGGAATTAGAGGGAAAGGACCACGAGGGCTTTCTTCTCAAAAGTTCTCCATGAATAAGTTGGCCCACCATAGGTGAGAGTGGTGATCCCATCGCGACACCAAACACTTGCTCATATAATTCTCCTTGAAAGGCAGAGAGAAGGTGGATCGTACTCTTGCCAGCTTGGTGCATTTGGTCTGTGACCTCATTAATGACACTGCACTACTTCATACTATAGGGGATTTTGGTAAATAATGACACCACATCAAAGCTTACCATGATGTCGTTCTCATCCACCTTCTCTTTTTCAATAGAAAGCTTGACGAAGTCACCGAGTCCATATAAAAGGGAAATCGGTGTTCCCCACAAGAGGGTTTGAGAATTTTTGCGACATATTTCGCGATTCATAAGTGGGGGATCCAATGGTATTGACAATTGGTCTAGAGGAACCCCATCTTTGTGAATCTTAGGAAGCCCATAAATTCTCGGAGTGACCTCACCGGAGGGTGTCGGTTTCTTCTTCAAATTATCATCGAGATGGGAGTTCGAGATTGCCTTCTTAACCTCTCTTAACACCTTTTGGCATGGGGTTGGACTTCAACTACTTACATTTGCCCACAATCAAGATGCTCTTTCAGGTTTTCTAATATAATCCCTCCTTATCTAAAACGACATCCGCCCCTCCCTTGTACGCCTTAAGGACTACAATCTCATTGTTATTGCGAAGGTCTCTCGAGCACCCTAACTCCTCCTTGCTTAGAGTTGCTTTTAGGGGTTTAGCTCTCCTTAGAATCGAGAGCATTCTGTCTAAGAGCTTCTTTTTTTCATCCAAAGGTAAACTATGAAAGCCCTCCTCAATGCTACACAAAATGCTCTCCTTAGGAATACCCTTAGGGAAATAGCGAATCCCAAACCCTTTCTTAACAGAATCTTACAGAGTATCATTACTTAATTCAGCGGAAGTGAGGAGGTTAACAACTTTTTGATAGAGGAATCATCACGGAAAAACTTGATTAATATATCCTTCCACACCAAATGAGGGCCCCCTATGTTTATCACTCATCATCATGTAGAGAATCATCTGTAATACACAGCTTCATGCATGTTTATACCATTCTCACATTCTTTTAAAGGTTCCAAATTAATATTACTATCAACATTAAATCCCGATCTCATTAACTTCTCTCTCCTCTAAGCTACTGAAGTACGTTGCATTCTTGTCTTGAAGATGGATCCACGTAAGGATTCGAAACGTAGACATCGTTTTTGTAGTGTTGTGGATGATCGGTTTATGCAAATAACTAATAGTAACTATTATAAAACGAATGGGGGTGGAGGGGGGTGGTGAGTTGTTGAATAGTACTAATAGAGTTTGAAATCAGAGTTTTATTTTCTTTTAATACATTATTAATCTTTAATATTTTTTTGTAACCTTTTTCCTTAGATTACTTCATAATTTGGCCTTCATTCACCGAAGAGGTATGTCATGTATTGTATGGTAGTTTGGGTGTTGCACCATGTTTTTGGAAGCCTTGGTCATTATAAAATTGTCAACAAATATGTACTATATTCATTACTCTACAAACAACACAACACAACACAATTTGTATTGAGTTTAGTAGAGACCCAAGGTCCACGGGTACAACCTCCGCTAGTTGACGGGGTCCAAGTTTGTATTTTATTATTATTATTATATATATTTACACTATTTTCTCACACTATTAGCAAGCCAAATGTATGCATTCTATATCATCGTTTCTAGAAATTGCACAATTTGTAGAAGCATGCCACGAAAAAGAGGAAATTTTTGAAACTTGAATTTGATATATAGTTTTAGATGTTTTTTATGAAGTTTATAAAGGGTCAATATTGGTCCAAATTGGATTCGGGGAAGAAGCATGATGATTAGGGATTAGAGGTGGATACTTAGGAGTCATGCAAATCCTTGTTAACACTACATTTTGATGGCCATAATATCTATTACATGGTTTTGTGAGTATATGAGAATGTTACGGTGGTTTTGGATATCACAGTGAAGGCGGAGTTTTAAGAAGGGGATTGTGTGACAGTTGATGAACAATTTGGAACAAAGTATGGATGATAGCTAGCATGAAAACTAGTAACGATGATTTATATGACTATTTTTGTAGTGGTAATTGTATTTGCAAACTTTGGGTGGAAATTATTACAATGATAATGGATTACTATATTAGTAGAGTGATGATAGTCCGCAGTGATTGCAAGTTGTGTGGTTGTATATTATGAATTTAATTATGATTAAGTGATTAACAACTATATATGATGATAGTGGATCTAATGTGAAATATTACTGAAAATAGGTCCATATGAGGTTGAAGAAGGAGGTGGGTGTTTCCATTGAGGTGCGAGCCAAAAGAAATTAGAGTTCTTTCTCATCATTGAGGTTGGTCCCTCAATTAGGTTGGAGCCTGAGAAGATAGAAGCTAGCTCATCATCTAGTTTGGTTCTCTACAATCAAATTGTAGCTACAATGATTAGCTTCTTGCATATTTTCGAGGTTGGTGATTTAATCAAGTTATATCCTACCACAAGTAGTAGCTTGCATATTTAACAGTGTTACCGATGAAATAGGTAACCGCACTGTTACCTACTTTTTTTTGGTAGCATAAAAAGCACCCGATTTTGAAAAGTGGTGATGCAGAATCACCTTTTTTTTTTGGAGCACATTTTTGACACTCTAATATTTTTATTTATGAAGTATGAATATTTGTTTTAAAATGTTAGTGATTTTCATGCTAATTTTGAAACGTATTGATGCAGCATCAACTTTTTTTTTTAGAGCGGTGATTTGCATGCTAATTTTGAAACGTATTGATGCAGCATCAACCTTTTTTTTTAGAGTGGTGATTTTCATGTTGGTAATAAAACACAAAACTTAGATATATATATATATATATATATATATATATATATATATATATATATATATAAAAAATAAAAAAAAAATATGCAAAAAAACAAAATTAACTCATAAAAAAATAAAAAATTTAATAAATAAATAAATAAGTTAAAAAAAAAAAAAAAAAAAAAAAAAAAAACATCAAAAACATTTTTTTCTAAGTTATTAAAAAAAACCATATAATTAAAAAAAAAAAAAAAAAAAATAGAAAATTTAAAAATAATTTAAATTACAAAATTAAAATTTAGATTAAAAAAAATAAAATACAAAAAAGAAAAAATTAAATTTAAAAATTTAAATTAAAATAATAATAATAAGAAGAAAAAAAATACAAATTTTAAAATTAACGAAAAAAACAAATTAAAAAAAAACAAAATTTAAAATTGAAAAAGAAAATTAAAATAAAAGAACTAAAATTAAAAAAAAATATCATTAAAAAACAAAAAAATGAAAAAAACCACGTGCAAATAATTAAAAAACAAATATCCATAAATTTACTGTTTTTTTTTAAAATGAAACAATTTATAAATTTTAAAAATGAAAAACTAAATAAACTAAAAGATTAAATTTTTTTTTTTAATTAAATAAAAATTTAATAAATAAATTTTAAATTTTAAAAAATAATTAATTTAAAATATTAAATTTAAAAACAAAATTTAAAAAAAAAAACAAAAAAAATTAAAACAATTTAAATTTAAAATAAAAAATTTGAATTAAAAAACAAATAATTTTAAATTTTTTGAATTAAAAAAAAAAATCAAATTAAAAAAAAATATTAAAAATTAATTAAAAAAAAAAATAAAAATTTTTTGATCATGGTGGCGCCGCCAATCGGCCTCTCGCCCAGGTGGCAGCAGAGGTCGGCCACTGGGCGGGAGGCGGATTCCGGGAATTGCCCTCCTGTGGCAGGAGGATGATTCCGAGAATGGCCTTGCTGCGGTGCGGGAGGCCGATTCCAGGAATCGCCCTGAGGCTGATTCTGGGAATCGCCCTGAGGTCGATTCCGGCAATAGCTCTGCCACGACGCGGGAGGCCGATTCCGGGAATCGCCCTCCGCCCTCCCGTGACAGGAGGCCGATTCTGGGAATCGCCCTCCGTCGACGGGAGGCCGATTCTGGGAATCACCCTCCCGCCGCGGGAGGGCGATTCTCGGAATTGGTCTCCTGCCCAGTGGCTGGCCTCCGCCGCCACCTGAGTGAGAGGCCGATTGGCGGCGCCACCACGATCAAAATTTTTTTTTTTTTTTTTTTTTTTAAATTTTTATATTTGAAATTTAATTTGTTTTAATTTATTTTTAATTTTATTCACTTTTTATTTATTTTTTTTATTTTTATTTTTATTTTTTCTAAATTTTGCTAAATTTTTTTATTAATTTTTTTTTAATTAATTAATTAATTAATTAATTTTTTATTTATTTAATTGATTTTTTTTAAAAATTTTTTCATATTTTTCTTTTTATTATTAAATTTTATGTTTAGTTTTTTCATTTAATTTTTTAAAATTTAGTAAATTTTTGTATTTTTTTTTTTAAATTTATTTGAATTTAATATTTTTTTTAAATTTTTTATTTTTTTATTATTATTTTTTTAATTACATAAATTTTTTATATTTTTTTCTTTCAATTAAAATTGTGTATTTAAAATATTAGTATATATATATATATATATATATATATATATATATATATATATATATATATATATATATATATATATATATATATATAATTAATTAAATTTAATATTTTCAAATTAATTTGTTTTTTATTTAATATATTTTTTTTAATTTTTCAATTTTAATTGATTTTTAAAGTTTTTTAACCATTTTTTTTTCCTTTATATTTAAATTTTTTTTTTTTCAAAATTTATTTGTTTATTCATTTATTTACTAAAATTTAATATTTGTTTCCTTTTAAATTTAATTTGTTATTTTAATATTAACATTTTTCTTTAAAATTTAATAAAATGTAATATATATATTTTTAATTTAAGTTCTTATATATATATATATATATATATATATAATTTAAATTTAATTTATTTTTTAAAATCTATTTGTTTTTTTAATATATATATATTTTAAATTTAATATTTTTATTGTATTTTATTTTTATTTTTTATTTTTAATTAATTTTTCATTTTTTTATTTTAATTTCAATAATGTTTTTTTTTTTTTTTTTTTTTTTTTTAAATTTAATATATTTCTTTAAATTTTTTTTTTTTCTAATTTAATAAACATTTTTTTTTTTAAATTTAATTTCTATATTTTATTTTTTATAATTTCTTTCCTTTTTTAACTTGTTTTTTTTTATTTTTTTATTTTTAATTTTTATTTTTTTATTTCTATATATTTTGAAATTTTAATCTTTACATTTTTTTTATTTTTTATTTTTTATTTTTTTTCTTAAATTTTAGGTTTTTTCAATGTTTGAATTAAAATTTTTATTTTGTTTTTATTTTTATTTTTTTATTCCTATATATTTTTAAATTTTAAGCTTTAAAATGTTTTTATTTTAAAATTTTTGTCTTTCTTAAATTTTAGGTTTTTTTTTTAATGTTTGAATTTTAAAAATTAAAAAATGTAATTTCTATTTTTTAAAATGTCAAAAATATGACACAAATGTTTTTTTTTGTTATTCTAGCATCAACTGGTTTTGTTTTGAGGGTGTTTTTTCAATCCTTTTTTCAAGAAACAATTTTCTTTTTAGCATAATTTTATAAAATGTTGAAATTTGACCTTAAAAAAAAACCAAGTGCGTTTTGGAATACACTTTTTTTGTTTTTTGGGTGTTTTTTCATGTTTTTGAGTCTTTTTTGGTTAGAGTTTAAAAATGCCAAAAGTATGACACAATTTTTTTTTTTGTTATTCCAGCATCAATTGGTTTTGTTTTGAGGGTGTTTTTTCAATCCTTTTTTCAAGAAACAATTTTGTTTTTACCATAATTTTATAAAATGTTGAAATTTGACCTTAAAAAAAAACGAAGTGCGTTTTGGAAGACACACTTTTTTTTGGGGGGGTGTTTTTTCAATCCTTTTTTCAACAAACAATTTTTTTTTAGCATAATTTTAGAAAATGTTGAAATTTGACCTTCAAAAAAAAACAAGTGCGTTCTGGAAGACACACTTTTTTTTTTGGGGGTGTTTTTTCATGTTTTTTGAGAGTTTTTGGGCTAGAGTTCCCGTTTTGAGGTCAGGTTACCTATTTCATCGGTAACTATGTTATAGATCCAAACACATCGACATCGGGTACCATCATATCAGAGATTGTGTTCAGCGGAGAATCAGGATGCCGACATCTTGACGAAGGCGCTCACCAGGAGCAAGTTCGAATTCCACAGAGGCAGGATAGGGGTTGCAGATAATCCATATCTTGCTGAGAGGGAGTGTTGAAAATGCAGCAAGATGATGGAGCTTAGTGAAATAAAGTCGCCTTCACTAAGTGGGCCCGCAGGCAAATTCTGGCGCAAAGTCTATTTTTAGACTATGTCTATTTTTAGACATATGGAGCATGGTCCAGGGGTTGCAGTATGTTATTCTTGGATTATTGGTCATGTTGGTAAAAATAGATGGACCTCTATTTTTGGACCTATAGGTCGAAGTCTATTTTTAGACTGCCTATCCTAAAAATAGGGAAGTGAAATATTATTTACCCTTAATAATATTTGGACTCTAAACAACAGTTTACTCTCTTGGAGCACTTCAGTTCGAGCTACAGAAGTGGCTCATGCATCTGACAGAGGAATCACGTGATTCCCAAGGGTTTGATGGCATCATGCATGGTTGACTTCAGTTAGGACTTCAGTGGCAGAAGTTTGGTGGAGTTAATGAGATAGCTAGTGGAGTTGTGTTCTGTTTATTTTAGTTGAACTAGTTGAGATTAGTTTAACTAGCTAATCAATTAGTTATGAGTGGAGTGAATTAAATATTATTTAATTCATTAATTAGTAACTCATTATTCAACTCAACAACACATCAGTTCACTACAGTGCATGATCAGTTCAGTGGAGACCAGTGAAAGAGGTAGATGAAAGGGTGGAGTTAGCTATCAGTGGCGACATCAGTTGTGCATGATATTTGCACCACACTTGGAGGAATTTCCCATGATGATTGCGTTGTCAAGAAAAGGAGATTCGAACCTTGGATCTCTATATAGACATGCCATGATTGCGCAATAGACTGGAAGACACACTTTTTTTTTGGGGGTGTTTTTTCATGTTTTTTGAGAGTTTTTGGGCTGTGTTCAAGAGGTCGTTACCTTATTTCATCTGTGAATTATGTTATAGGTCCAAACACATCGACATCAAAATCATCACACGAGGATTAGTGTCACGGAGGATCATGATGCCGACATCCTGACGAAGGCACTCACCAGGAGCAAGTTCGAATTCCACAGAGGCAGGATAGGGGTTGTAGATAATCCATATCTTGCTGAGAGGGAGTGTCGAGAATGCAGAAAGATGATGGAGCTTAGTGAAATGAAGTCGCCTTCACTAAGTGGGCCCGCAGGCAAATTCTAGCGCAAAATCTATTTTTAGACTATGTCTATTTTTAGACATATGGAGCACATATCCAGACGTCAGAGGTTATTCTTGGATTATTTGTCATATTGGTAAAAATAGATGGACCTCTATTTTTGGACCTATAAATGAAGTCTGGCTTTTAGATCATTTGAAATAAAGAAATATTATTTACCTATTAATATTTGGACTTAAACCTACTTTATTTCCTGAGCACTTCATTTGCCTTGGAAGTGGCTCATGCATCTGACAGAGGAATTACGCTATTCCTAGGGTTTGATGGCATCATGCATGGTTGACTTCAGTTGGACTTCAGTAGCAGAAGTTTGGTGGAGTTAATGAGACAGATAGTGGAGTTGTGTTCTGTTTATTTTAGTTGAACTAGTTGAGATTATTTTAACTAGCTAATCAATTAGTTATGAGTGGAGTGAATTAAATATTATTTAATTCATTAATTAGTAACTCATTATTCAACTCAAGAACACATCAGTTCACTACAGTGCATGATCAGTTCAGTGGAGACCAGTGAAAGAGGTAGATGAAAGGGTGGAGTTAGCTACCAGTGGTGACATCAGTTGTGCATGAGATTTGCACCACACTTGGAGGAATTTCCCATGATGATTGCGCTGTCAAGCCAAGGAGATTCGAACCTTGGATCTCTATATAGACATGCCATGATTGCGCAATAGAGGCAAGGCAATTAGTGGTGAGTTTTGAACCAGTAACCTATTCAAAACCAAGCTAGTTTGTGTGTAACTTTATGAGAAAGTACTGAGTACTTGTGAGGAGTATTGTACTGAGTTTGTTACATTATTTCTCCATTATAATATACACAATAGCTGCGGGGTTTTCAGCTATAAGCTTTCCCCATACATACTGTGTTAATGTGTATGATGAATTGATGTGCTATCGCCTGTTTTATTTCCGCATGTGTGATGATCTGAGTGGAAGAGATTATGTGTTGCATATAAATTCGAATTGTATGTGATCAGGATAGTCTCGGTGGATAATTAATCATTATTCAGAAAATTTATACAAATTTTCTTTGAAGCATCAATACAAGCTGATTTATGGGATCCTGGTCTATGCTGATGGTGATGTTATTCTCACTGTAACTTGTATTTTGTTTCTGTTTTCAATTTGTTTCATTTTCCACTATAAAGAACAGTTTAAACAGGGTTAGGACCTACTGTATATCAGTAACCTTCTCTGGCTGAAAAACCTTTATTTCAATGTTTTCTCTCAACTGTGTTATTTGAAAATGATTTAATTCAGTTTAAGTACAGGGATGCTAGCGTTCCCTCGTCTTATTGTCTTAGCTAAATGTTATTTTTAAATGTTACTTTCAATATATGTTGTGTGAATATGAACTGAGGAAATTAAGGTTAGCCCTGAGTCCCTTTCTTATTTTCTCAACTATTTGATTGTTTCCCTTAGGATGTGTTAAAAGCTAACTAGTTTCAAAGTACTTATCAGATCTTAGACCATTCTGTGTTATCTTTGAGTTTCCCTTTTGTTTTTTATATGTTTTCTATCAGAAGTGTATCAAAGGCTGGATAGTTTCAAAGTACTTACCAGATCCTAGTTTGCTTATATGTTTTTCTTAAGTGCCTGGTCAAAGGCTGGATAGTTTCAAAGTACTTACCAGATCCTGGGCTGCTCTTTGTTCTGCATCTGTCATTTCCCTTTCTTATTGTATCACTCCATTCCATAAATAAAACTTTAAAGAGATCCTTAGGCATAGATGACTTGCCCCATAGACCACTCTTGGACCTGATTGTTTCAATTAAATCCCCTTATGACTCCATAGCCCAATGGACTGAAAACCTGCCATCATCTTTCTTCTTGATCAAAGCTTACTCTTTTTGCTTGCAACTTCTCACTTTTGAACCTATTTGCATATAGATCTTTCCGCCTCAGACAACAACTATGTTCAACCATCCAAAAAACCAAACAAACCCTTGGTCTTCATAACTAGCCTAATATCATTACCCTAAAACTTCAAAGACAAATCCATCTTTGTACATATTGGAGAGATCCCTCTCCGGATTCAGGAGGGCTAGATCCTAGAATCCCAAAGTTGGTTGAAATGATGTTAACTCTGTGATCGGACTTTGCCAATCTTGCTTATTACAGAGACCTAACATTTCTGCCGACTCCGCTAGGGAAAAACTCAGAATCTTTCACATTCAAAACTATTCATAAAGAAGCTTGGGATTTGGTTCATAGAGCACTTGCTTTATTAACCAGCTGAAGCCACCAGAACCTAACATTTCTGGCGACTCTGCTGGGGAAACACCTTTCCCTTAAATCTTATAAACTTTGAGAGTTAAAAGCAGCCTTTTCAAGCACTACCAAGAAATGGTAATCATGATGAAACTTGTTTGAATCAGTGACAATCTAGGTCAACCCTAGGATTCTCTTAAGTTTTTATCTAACCTTGGAAAATCAGCTGGCTTAGCCATAAGAGTAGACTGTCTTTGTCTCACAACCGTAGCTAAGTTTTGAAGCAAAGGTAGCTTATTCTTAAAAACCACAAATAAAAACAATTCAAAAAATACCAAAAAGAATTTCAGATTGGTAGTAAAACACTTGCTCATACATTTCACTTACCATTGGATGTGTTTTACTTCATACTCTTAGACAGAGTCTGGAAAGGGCCAGGTAGCCTCCGGATCTCATCCTCTTTTAGAGGTGACATATCTGGTGAATGCCCTCCCAGTCAATCTCTGGTTAGAGTTTGTTGTGTTTTGGGATAGTTTTGAAAAGGGATGTCTCACAAGCACTATGGTGGACAGTGTACTTCTTTGGACACACTCTAAACTTTCCACCTGGCGACTCCACAATCCTAAACAGACCTTAAGACTCCACTGGGAAGAACCCTTATCATTGTAATATCCTTCAAACTCAGTTAGAAGGCTCTAGGATTTAAATTGTGAAAACATATTAGTTAACCTCTCAAATATTGTCATATCTGGTTGAACTTTTCTTGTTTATTTGGGTCTAAAAACATAGCATAGTGGCTCCTAGAAAGATTCGCACTAGAGCCCATCCTGACCCTGATCCACCTGAGATAGTTGATAACCCAGAAAGAATCCTTAGGAAGTCTCCTAAGATACAATCTTCAACTGTTTTCAGATCATCCCTAAGAGCTAATTCAGTCCCTGAAAATCTTTCAGCTCTACAACAATCACAAGCTGATTTAGTCAACCCATTTAGGACTAGGTCATTTGGTGATTTAGATCAGCTAGATTATGAGTCTTCACATTCATCTCCGGAAACAAGTGAACACCTTGGGAGTAGAGAATCAACACCTCCTGATTTACATTTTCTTCTTAACTTAGGTGTCTCTCATCCAAGATCAGCTCAGCAATCTACTGTTGTCCCATCCACTTCTGTTCATCCTTCATCCACTGTTCAAACCACTTCATTTCAGCCCACCCCACCTCTTGTCAATCCACCCCCACCGCCTATCATGGTAGCATGGTATGCTCCCTTAGTCCTTCCTGTACCATTAGTCAATCTTCCACAGGACTATCAGTCCAAAATCCCATTGTATGATGCTAGCAATACTACAACAGCATCACAACATGTGGACAAGATGAATGACTACTTTGACAGAAATGAAATCGATGATGATTCTGTCAAACTTAGACTATTTGCTCAAAGTCTGGGGGGAGAAGCAAGAAAATGGTTCAAAGGCTTAGCCCCCCATAGTATTAATGATCTTCAAGGTTTCCATCAAACATTCTTAAACAAATGGGAAGTAAAGAAGAACCCTCTCCAAGTTCTTGCTGACTATAACAATCTCCATAGAAACCCAGGGGAAAGTGTACAGGCTTATTGTACCAGATTTAACAGTGTGTATAATGCACTTTCTCCTGAACTAAAACCTCCACAGGGCTCAGCTTTAAACAAGTTTCCTAAAGGGTTTGATGCTGACATGACCTATTCACTCAGAGAAAGAGATTTTTCAACCCTTGAAGATATGCAAAGAGGTGCTCTTTCTGTGGAAGTTAACCTTATGGAGAAGAGAGAAAGGATGAAAGCTGAAAAGAGAGTATCTTTTAGAGAGGAATCCACACCTTCCACCTCAAGCTCAAAAATGGAAAGAATGATGGAAGAAATGATGAAGAAAATGAGCATTCTAGAGAGAGCGCAAGCAAGTCTAAATCAAAACGCTCCTCAAAACAGAAACCAAAACCAGAATCAGAATGTTAGAAGGAATCAACCTCCAAACAGACCCAGGGAAGATGATCAACAGATCACTCCTCCCTTTCATCAAAACTATTTAAGTGAGGTTGAGGAAACAGATCAAATAACAGAGGAGGATGATATAAACTTATTTGGGGTAGATGAAGATGACTTCGAGGTTCATTATGATAGGAAACAAGGCCTTTATACACCTTACGATGACAAAAAGGATGATAATGAAAGTTGTTGTCAAGACATGGAAAATGCCATGACAAATCCTTCAAAGGAATATGAACTCAGAAGTAAATCTAGTCAACAAACCCCCAACAACAAAACCTCTGACAAACCTTCTCAAAATAGCACTGCAACCAAGCCTAAAATAGTCAAACAAAAAGACAAAACAATGGCTGATAATTCTGGTAGAGGTAAAGAGAAAGACACTCAAAATCTTGAAAAACAGAGTGCAAACATCAGTAGTACTAGCACTTCAGCTAGTACTCCTATTACAACTGCTGTTTCAACTGTAGATAAAACAAATCAGCAAGCTGTTGTTGCTGATAAATTGGCAGTAAACAAGGCTGAAACCAACACCTTAAAGAATCAAATTCCTTTCAGTCTGGAACAGGAAATCTCAAAGATTAAAATTTCTGTTCCTTTGACTGAGTTAGCTGCCCAACATGTATATAGGTCCAAAATTTTGAAGGCTTTGAACCTAGAAGAAAATGAGGATACACTCAATCTTAATGACGACCAGCCAGAGCTTATTTTTGGTCCAAAGATTGAAGGTAAGTTTCAAGAGGGACCTGTCCCTCCCTTCTATGTAAGTTTGAACGTTCATGACAAAATTTTTCACAATGCTATGCATGACTCAGGCGCTTCCCATAATTTAATGCCAAAAGCTGTGATGGAAAGCCTGGGTCTTGAAATTACCAGACCTTATAAAGACCTGTACTCCTTTGACTCAAGTAGAGTTAAATGTCTAGGATTGATCAAGGACCTCTGTGTTAATTTAGCCCAAATTCCAGCCAAGTGTTTGGTCATGGATGTTGTTGTGGCTGATGTACCCCCAAAGTATGGAATGCTTTTATCAAGATCTTGGGGGGCTAAGTAACAGGGGACCATGCAAATGGACATGACCTATGCAACTATCCCTGTTTTCAATCAGACTATAAGACTTTACAGGGAGTCCCACATGCAATACACAGTGACAAGTCAAGACAGGCCTCAAAACTCTCCTCTGTACGCTGTAAGTACGAACCTTGATTCTTTTATCATGTTTAATGATGAAACCCTCACAGAACAAATCACTTTACCAGGGTTAATAGCTGAAACGGAGGAAGAGGAGTACAACGCTGAACTGTCAAGACAGTTTACTATATCTGAAAATACTAGCAAAGCAAACGCAGGTCTTGAACTACGAATCATCAATCCATTAAACTTAAAGCTTGATAGTCAAGAGAGCAATCCTCAACCCGATGAAAAACTTGAGGAGTCAAATCATACAAAGGTCATGCACCAAACTGATAAAACTGAAAATGATCCTCTCTGGACTATGTATTTTGATGGGTCATGCACTAAAACAAATGCTGGTGCAGGTGTCTGGATCACTAACACTGAAAACAATCATACAGAATGTATTTCATGTAAATTAAACTTTCAGTGTTCCAACAACATAGCAGAATATGAATCCCTTCTCTTAGGCTTGCATCTCTTGAAAAAGCTAGGTGCCAAGAAAATCAATGTATATGGGGATTCTGAATTAATCATTAGGCAAGTCAATGGGGAGTATAATGCAAATCACCCCAGACTTAGGGCCTACAGGAATGATGTCATGGATCTTTTAAAAACATTTGAGGAATCCAACTTAAGTTTTGTCCCAAGGAAAAGAAACATTGCAGCCCACAATTTAGCCTTTGCTGCTAGAACCTGCCCAATGCTATATGATGACACGTCTCAGATTAAATTCAGACCAGCTGTCCCGGATAACAAGAGATATTGGCGGGTGTTTGATGGAGATAAACAAATAGAAGACTTCATGCAATTCAGAAATGAGTTTGAACTCCATAGCTCAGATTCAGACTATGATACAGACTGCAGTGAAGAAAATTTTCTTGGTGAAGAAGAACCGTCTCCTGAGCTTGTAGATATTAACCTTCAGACTAGCAAACTTAGAAACCAAACAGAGTTGAGTGCAGAATCTGAAATAGAGGAGTTGGAAACTCTGCATTCTAAGGATGATAGTTTGCCCAAGGGTTTGGCCCCTCTAGAAGAATTGTTTGATTTTAATGATGTGGCCAATAAACCTAAACTGGAACCTGTAGAAACTGAAGTGGAGGAATGTAATATAGGCAGTGAGGAAAAACCGAAAATGATCAAACTGTCCAAAACTTTGCCAGCTCACATTAAACTCAAATACATAGAGCTATTCAAAGAATTTTCTGATGTTTTTGCATGGAGTTACGAAGATCTTAAATCCTATGACACTGAAATAATACAACACAAAATCCCTCTTAAAGAAAACCAAAAACCATTCAAACAGAAACTGCGCAGAATAAACCCTGTCCAGTTGCCATTGGTTAAGAAGGAAATCATGAAGATGCACGATGTTGGTATTATTGTCCCTATTAGATATTCTGAATGGGTATCTAATCTGGTGTCTGTTAGGAAAAAGACTGGAGAAATCAGGCTTTGTATAGACTTTAGAAATTTAAACAAAGCTTCATTAAAAGACAACTACCCTTTGCCCAAGATGGATCATATTTTACAAAGTGGGGTCTAAAAGAATTTCTTTGCTAGATGGCTATTCAGGGTATAATCAAGTCTTAGTCCACCCTGATGATCAATTAAAGACAACTTTTACTACACCCTGGGGCACCTTCATGTATGTGAAAATGCCTTTCGGTCTAATGAATGCTGGAGAAACCTTTCAAAGAACCATGGACATAGCATTCTCGGAAGAGTTGGATTTCTTCATCATTATCTATCTTGATGATGTCACTATGTTTTCAAAAACAGATGAAGAACACTTAGAGCATTTGAGAAAATTTTTCGAGAAGTGCAGAAAGTTTGGAATATCTTTGAACCCTAAGAAGACTTTATTTGGTCTCCAAGAAGGTAAAATTCTTGGGCATGTAATTTCAGAAGAGGGTATAAAGATAGATCCAAAGAGGATAGAGTCCATATTGCAAATCTCTCACCCTCAAAACATCAAAGAGCTGCAGTCTTTCATTGGAAAGATCAACTTTTTGAGAAGGTTCATCCCCAACTTGGCTGAGCTCCTTAGGAATATCACAAATATGTTAAAGAAGGAGCAAGGGGTAAAGTGGACCTTGGAAGCAAAGACATCCTTTGAGCTGGTAAAACAAGCATTAACCAAAACACCGGTTCTCATAAGTCCTGATTTTTCAAGGGATTTTTATATCTTCTCATTTGCATCAGAACATACCATAACTGCTGTCCTTTGACAGAAAAATCCGCAAGGACAAGAGCAGCCTATTGCATTCTTTAGCAAGGCGTTAAGGGATTCCCCTTTGAAGTATAACATTATGGAGAAACAGGCTTTTGCTTTGGTAAAGGCTTTGAAAGACTTCAGAGTATACATCCTTCACTCACACATTATTGCCTTTGTCCCAAATTCAGTGGTTAAAGACATCCTAACACAGGACCCAGATGGTAAGAGAGGTAAGTGTATTGTTGTTATTCTTGAATATGATTTAGAGATAAAACCCACTAAGCTCATCAAAGGCCAAGGCCTAGCTAAATTAATGGCCGAGTCAAATTGTGAAGTTCTTGATATTAATATGATTAATGCTTTGGATGACCAAGAAGAATTCTCAGCTCCCATTGTTGAAGACCATTTTGTGAATTCTCCTTGGTATATGGATATTGTTTATGTTTTGCTTAATCTGAATACACCTCCTGGTTTATCAAAAACAAAAGCAAGATTCCTAAAGTTAAAGGCTGTAAACTATTTCATATTTGATAAATGTCTTTATTGGAAAAATGCAAGTGGTGTATTGCTTAAATGTTTGCCTGAGTTTGATGCAGAGAAGGTTAAGCAGGAATTCCATGAAGGAGAGTGTGGAGGTCATTTATACTGGAAGGCAACAGCCAACAAAATTCTGAGGGCTGGTTTCTATTGGCCTACTCTTTTTCCTGATGTACACAAGATGACCACTACTTGCCATAAATGCCAACTATTTGAAGGCAAGAGAAAATTACTACCCCTGCCTCTGCATCCAATCACTGTTGAAGCCCCTTTTCAACAATGGGGACTTGACTTCATAGGAGAAATCCATCCACCATCTTCTGCCCAGCATAGGTGGATTCTTACTGCCACAGACTACTTCACTAAGTGGATAGAAGCCATTCCTTGTAGGCAGGCCAATGATTCAGTTATCATAAAATTTATGGAGACTAACATCCTCTCCAGATTTGGCTGTCCTACCAAGATCATCACAGATAATGCAACAACATTTGGATCGAAGAAAATGGTTGAATTCTGTCACAAGTATCAGATAACATTGGGACACTCCACAGCCTATTACCCTCAAGGTAATGGACTTGCAGAATCTTCCAACAAAAGCTTAGTGAACATAATCAAGAAACTGTTGGAGGACAATAAAAAGTCTTGGCACACAAATCTGATCCATGCACTTTGGGCTGACAGATTAACTTTGAAGAAATCTATTGGTATGTCACCCTTCCAGCTTGTGTATGGTACAGATGCAATTTTTCCTAACAGCCTTGGTGTACCAGTTATGAAGTTAATTCAAGAGTTGCAGACTGAATAAAATGACATAATCAGAAGAATAAATCAAACCATTCATCTTCAGCAAACCAGGGAGGAAGTGTATAACAAAGCATTGCAGAAGCAAGACAGTATCAAGAAGATATTTGATAGAAGAACAAAGGCTAGCAATTTCAAGATTGGGGACAAATTTTTAAAGTGGGACTCAAGAAGGGAAGAAAAGGGCAAGCATGGAAAATTTGACAATCTATGGCTTGGCCCCTACTCTATTCATTCAGTCGCTGGTAATAATGCATTTTTCTTACAGGAAATGGATGGAACAGAATTGTTTGGGGGTCCTGTCAATGGCAGGATGCTTAAGCATTACTTCTCTTGATTCATGATATGTTTCGAAGCCTTCCTTTTTCTTTTTCCATTATAAATATTTCATCCACCATTGCATTCAAGTTGTAAAAAATAAAAAATACAAAAACAAAGAAAATGAAAAGAGGGCAGAAGGAAAACAAGAAAGGCACAGCCCCATGCCAAAAGAGAAATAAATCTGAAAGTGTGCAAGCTCAAATGCCACTCCTCAAAAAACACTTCTAGTTAGTCAAACTGCCTAATCTTGACTAATTAGCTTTAAATTTTCTGCTGATAGGATAGTGAATTCGATTTGCCAAACTGTTCAATCTTGGCTTATCAGTAGATAGATTAGGATAGAAATGAAGGTTCAAACAAACTCAAAATCTGAACCAAAGTTTCCAAAGAGAGATGACTCAAAACTGTTTTATTTTCTGAGTCATAAAAGAGAAAAGCTGGTTCTAATTTTCCCAAAATCTGAATCAAATATCAAGGAAGAGACAGCTCAAACAAAAGAAAAAACAGAGCTGTGAAGAAAAGAGAAGGCCATGATGAGAAACTTTCAGATCGTAAGCCTTCCATTTTTTATTTTAATTTTCTGCAAATAATAATCTATGTGCAGCTTGTTCTTATGCCATAGATCACAGCAAGTCAAACAGCTCAATCTTGACTTGACTGTTTTTAAATTTCTGTTGTAGAATTTAGAGAATGAAAGTTTGTTGGACTGTTTAATCCCAACAGACAGTAGATTAGGTAGAGAAGAATCTGAGCTCAACTGTTTAATCTGAGTTCAGGAAGAAATAAGGAGTAGAATTAGATTATTTTTTATGCTTTCAAAAGAATAAAATGTTGTGAAAAGAGTTTTCCAATCCAAGTGCACTCTGATGAAGAAAAAATGTTAGATCAGTAGGATTGGGTAGGTAGAGGTTGTATTGATGAAGTTCATATTTCTTTCATGACTGATATTACTTTTCAGAGCAAAGCCAAAGCAAATAATGGATCAGGCACCAGTCAGCATCCCATGAGAAATCAAGTCTGAATTCTGGATGCCTTCAGGAAGGCACCATCCCCAAATGGAGCCGCTGTTAGCCACCCATATTTTTCCTATCATATCAGTTGGTGGCTAAATATTCTTTGCAGCCTTCAAGAAACAAATTCAGTCCTAAATTTGTTGGTGCTTGAAGTCTTTTGGTGAAACTCATGTTGCTGGTTAAATCTTCATACATGTTTCCTTCTCCAGACCTCTCATATCCTACAAAAATCCAAGTCAAGTACTGCTGCATTCCCCCTTTTTCCCCTCCCTTTCTCCCAATTTACATCATTCTCCATTTTCCTTTTTTCCATAAAAACCCCACAAAAACATGTGTTTTCCCTTTATCCCTTCATAAAAATCCGTTCCCTAAGGTTAAAAACTCACTTTTTGACCTTATCCGAACCTTGATTTCCCCTTTGAAAACATTGGAAATCCTATAAAATGCACATTCTATATGATGTTAAGGCTTTTAGCCTCCTTAGGCTAAGCCCCTAGCCATTTTCCTCCATATACCCGAGCGCCAGGACTGACCGCTCAGTCATTAGGCGCTAAACCGAAAATACCATTTTCCTCCGTTCATTTTCCTTTGAAAACCCGAAAAAAAAAACCCATTTTATAAAGTTTAACGGGGAATAATTAAAATCACATGTTTTATTTCGCGATCAACCTGGACCGTCGATCTGCTCCCCATATCCGACGCAGCGGAGCACATCTCACCAGGTGGACCCCCCTTTCTCCCGCGTCGTTTGTCAAGAAACCACCGGTTTCCATTTCGCACCACCTTCTAAGCCACGGTGGTTTTCTCCCGTCAACCAGCGATTCCATACGCTGGCCGACACGTGTCCCCGCCACTATTTCAAAACCACCGTGCTATCACCTCATTTCGCGCATTAAACTTCACACCATAACCATGCAGCGGAATCCACCCCCACTGTTCGATCTGGGACTTCCCATCCGACGACTGCCGATCGCCTCACTTGCTCGACCTTTAACGGACATGCTCGCCCGTTAACCCATCCATCGCGCGTCCATGATTCAATCTCCGTCGTCGATCTCTGCAGATCGACGGCTATTATTCGTCCTCCTGATTCCATCGCCCGGTCAGACATTTTCGGCCCACGACTTCCGGATTTACTTTAGATCTCGGCGAGTCGATTTAACAACGATCCTTCAGTCACTGATTTAATCTTTCTTCAACCTTTTCCACGACCGCCCAGATTTGATCTCGACCATTGGATGATGCCATCCAACGTCCCGCATTCCTCTGCACATTCCCCAAGGCAGATTGACCTATAAACTGGATTTTTTACGTGTTTTTTGTATTTTGCAGGGTTTAGGTCATTTGTTTGTGTTTTAAAAGGAAATTTCAGACCAGGAAGGTGACGATCCTCTACGTTTCGATTTCTCCAAGGAAATCACTTACAGAGTTAGTTTCCACGTCTCTTCAATGTTTCCACAGGCATTTATTCCTTTCCCTACTTGCGCAGCCCTACACAACAGAGAAAACTGTCAAATCAATGCAGAAAAAGAGTATCAAAGATTGAAGACAACAGTAAGCCAGATCACAGCATAAGTGGATAGATTCATGGTGATTAAGGCCAAGAAAGCTATCAAATGCCTAATCCCCGCTCTCAAATACTGATTGAAGGAAAAACCTAAAGTGTTTATCAAAGATATTCCCTTCACCGCCACAAATGGAGGCGAATTGATTCCTCCCAACGACTACAGTGCCACCTGTGCCTCAAAGGGTTCAATCAAGAACCGAATTTATTAATCAAAGTCAGACATTTTGCCTCAACAAAGCCAAAGGAGTTATTTCTGCCAGGAAATTAATGACAAAATGTCGGCAAAGCAACCCTATTGATACACAAAGCCTCAAAAGTCTAATAAAGCTCCCACCGAGCTAAATTCATGAGTGTAAATCATTTAATACAAAGGAACACCTGTATAGTTCTTCGTTGAGCCCCTCGATGGCCAAGAAGACATTAATATCTGTATTAATTGGTTTTTGAGATCTTTTCAGCAGATCTCACCTCCTCATCTTTCTATAAATACTTCAGTAGAAGATGAGCGAGGGGTTGGTTGTTAATGTAATTGCTGAAGCATTGTAATTGTAACTGAGCTGAAGACTCTTGATTGTAGATAGGATTTCACTAGCTCTTGGAGCTCTGCTTGTAATAGATGAGTTAGGTTTTGAAGAGAGATGGATTCACTCTTGGATTTGAAGATTGTAACTGGTTTGAAGCATCAATACAAGCTGATTTATGGGATCCTGGTCTATGCTGATGGTGATGTTATCCTCACTGTAACTTGTATTTTGTTTCTGTTTTCAATTTGTTTCATTTTCCACTATAAAGAACAGTTTAAACAGGGTTAGGACCTACTGTAAATCAGTAACCTTCTCTGGCTGAAAAACCTTTATTTAAATGTTTTCTCTCAACTGTGTTATTTGAAAATTACTTAATTCAGTTTAAGTACAGGGATGTTGGCATTCCCTCGTCTTGTTGTCTTAGCTGAATTGTATTTTTAAATGTTACTTTCAATATATGTTGCGTGAGGATGAAATGAGGAAATTAAGGTTAGCCCCGAGTCCCTTTCTTATTTTCTCAACCATTTGATTGTTTCCCTTAGGATGTGTTAAAAGCTGACTAGTTTCAAAGTACTTATCAGATCTTAGACCATTCTATGTTATCTTTGAGTTTTCCTTTTGTTTTTTATATGTTTTTCTATCAGAAGTGTATCAAAGCCTGGATAGTTTCAAAGTACTTACCAGATCCTATTTTGCTTCTATGTTTTTCTTAAGTGTCTGGTCAAGGGCTGGCTAGTTTCAAAGTACTTACCAGATCCTGGGCTGCTCTTTGTTCTGCATCTGTCATTTCCCTTTCTTATTGTATCAATCCATTCCATAAATCAAAATTTAAAGAGATCCTTAGGCATATATGACTTGCCCCATAGACCACTCTTGGACTTGATTGTTTCAATTAAATCCTATTATGACTCCATAGCCCAATGGACTGAAAATCTGCCATCATCTTTCTTTTTGATCAAAGCTTACCTTTTTTTGCTTGCAACTTCTCACTTTTGAACCTATTTGCATATAGATCTTTCAACCTCAGACAACAACTATATTCAACCATCCAAAAAACCAAACAAACCCTTGGTCTTCATAACTAGCCTAATATCATTACCCTAAACTTCAAAGACAAATCCATATTTGTACATACTGGAGAGATCCCTCTCCGGATTCAGGAGGGCTAGATCCTAGAATCCCAAAGTTGGTTGAAATGATGTTAACTCTGTGATCGAACTTTTGCCAATTTGCTTATTATAGAGACCTAACATTTGGGATTAAACTTCAAATGTTAAAAAAAAAAAAAATTAAAAAAATTACTACCGGAAATTTTGGAAGCGCCCGATTTTAGTATTTTCGGATACTATTTTATATTCATGTTTTTGTCTTTTTATTTTATTCTGATGCTACCGAAATTACAGAGTATACTCTCTTTTTTAAAAGTAAAAGAAAATTGCATCCGCTTTAGTTAAGCCATGTGTTGTAGTGTAAATATGCCTCAAATATTTTTTAAATCTTTTCATATCTCATGATAGGTGTCATATTACAGTCAGTTAGTTTAAGTCAAGTCGTAATATACATTGAACCCATGTATCACCCACAGTTATGAACTTAATCGTTACCCTATCCTACCTATCAACCCTAAGTCAGGTATACATATGTCTATGTACATGTTTTTATGAACGAAGGAGATAGTGGTTATTACACTTAACACCATAACCATTTTTATGTTCTCACAAAAGTCTTAAAGAATTTCGGCTGATATGACAAGACAATGGAGTTGAAAGCCAGTTTTGAATGCCTTTGTCTCAGACCACTAGGGCCCTCCATATAGAATTTATTCTTGAAGGTAATGATGGATTATCACATGGTGCACATCACGATGAAGGATATTTTCCATAATGAAGGTCGATTTTCATAGGGTGATGAACCATAGATTTTTTTTAAAACCACTGAAAAAGCAGGAGCACTGTCATTTAAGATTTTAGTTGTTGGAGATTGAATTTCTTAGAGTCGTAGTTTTAGGAGGAGTCTGGATTTCAGACAGGATTTGAAAGGAGAATACAAGCAACAAATTGTAAGGTGAAACTCTTTCAACTTCGCCACATATTAGTTACAAGAGATAGAGTCATTTTTTTTCTGAAGATAACTAAAACAGGTGGAAAAATAAATCGAATTGAGAAACAGGGTGCAGACCTAGTGGATGCAAATTCGAGGGTAAAAAGCTTGCTTATCTAGTTAAGGTGGTATTCTCTATGCACTAGGTTAGGTAGCTCTCACTCAGGAGTAGCTCAAGAGTTTACTAACTCTTTTAATGTACAAGAAGCCACAATTTATGGCCTTACCTTACAGGTTTCTGAAGACTCCATTGTTGAATCCTTTAACCTTCTACAAGAAGGAGAGAGGTGGTTTAAAGGGTACGTTATCATAAGAGGAGACCTCAATAGTTTCCTCAAGGATGCACACAAAGATCCAAATTGGGCCAAGGGAATTCCAAGCAGCTATCTTAAGAATTATTGGCTAGAAGCTATTAAGCTTATCAAGATATACCTCACTTGTGAAAGGAGGTATACCGTTGTGTTCCTTTATCACATGAGGTTTCTTTTTCATGTTGCAATAATGAATACATTAAATCTACCATACTTCTTGTTGAAAATCCTAACAAAAGATTTTTAGAAAAGGTCCCAACCTCCACTCTTGCTTCAAAGCTAGAAATGTATCATCGGGTTATGTAGCGGTAAAAGTTCTTGTTGAAGAATAATTAGGAAGAAATCAAACTTGGAAGTCTATTTTTGTTCTGACTGAGGCCAACCTTCACCTACACCTCCGGTTTCACAACCACACCCTCAGCCTGCAAAATGAAGAACAAAGAGAAAGGCCAAAAAATAAAATATCTATAAGAAGGCCAAGGGTAAGAAAAAAATGTTTCTGTAGTTAAAGATGAGAGAAATTTGGAAAAAAGAGAGAGTTCCTCATCAAGTAAACCCAAATCTATGAGAATGGTGCCCCGAGTTCCTCCTTTCCCTAATGTCTACACTAGAGCCTAGAAAGGAAGGTCTACAAATGTAGATAAATCAAAATCACAGGTGCTAGCAAAAATTTTGGAAGCACATATTGAACAGAAGATGAAGAAAGAGTATCATTCTACACAATCAGATGAAAAACATCTCAAGGATGTTCGACGTGACATCAGCAGTAAGAAGAATACAAACATGTTGCTAGCACCAAAAAGAGGCATACCAGAGACAACAACAAGTTAGGCTTAAGTCCAAGGCTCTATATAATCCAAGCCTAATGATAGAGGTCATTGATATTGAAGGTAAATTTGAAGGGTCAAAGACAGAGAAATCCATGAAGAAAAAAAAACCACAACCGTTCATAGTAGCACTCAGAGCCCTCAAAGAGAAGAAAAACACAAAACGGTTATAAGGAGGAGAAATCCACTGTTAGGGAAGTAGCCACAAGAGAAACCAGATCCATATTAGATGCTGACATAAAAACAGACTTGGATAATTGATCTGAAAAGAGTGTATTAGTTCTGTTGTGCTAAGTGTCCTTTCAGTAATATAAACATGTAAAATTTATCTCAATATGTTTACTTAAGGAATGATAGTTTTAACCATGAAAATTAGATGAATTAGTGAACTTTAAGCATGTAAATAAGCGTTAAAATCACTGAATAGTAGTGCATAATAGAGAAAAACATTCACACATAAGTTTTACATAGTCGGCATGATGAAGCAGTTCACCTCTCCTGGGCTACATCTTTTGGTACAGCTCCGAATGGCATGTCCCTCTCTGTCATTATGCTCAAAATTTTCAATCACATATGTTCATAGGCCTCTAATGTTTTTTTTCTCTGCACCAACGACTCCAGAATGCTCCAATTTGTCTAGGTGGACTCTTGTTTCACCAAAATTGGTAGAAAATTAACCTCCCAATGCATTTTTCCCAATCACGGCTACAAAAGCTCCACTAAATGTGGAGACAGGTAGTTAAATTAAGTTAAATTTAAGGAAAACCCTAAAATTCAGGGGCATGCTGTAAAAATAGTCGGATGGTTAACATAACATTAAAGTGTTAGTGGAGGGGTGGTCACATACCGACCCTGCCATAACCTCTGCAACTAATGGTTTGAACTCTATGTTATATGTTGGAACCAAGATTTGTTTTTTTGCAAACCTTAACCATCACATTTAAACTTTGAAATCCTCCATGTGATAGGTCATCACAACTTCCACCGGGTTAACCGTTTGAACAATCCTCCACCTTAACCTTTTCTGCATCAGGAGATGTTACCGTTTGCATGTGATATGTTTTGTAGCAGTCAAAGTTTTTTGGTGGTAGTTACATTTTGTGTTGCGATTATGTAAATCATGTGACCAACCTTTTGGGCCCACCAGTGGGTTCAGACCGATGGGGGTCCCCCCCTCCGCTATGTAAATCCATACACCATAATATTAAACGGGATTCATAAGAGTTAAGAAACAAAAGTGTAGGCGATTTGGTAGAAGGTCTTTGTTGCGGGTAGTAGGTTAGTTGTTAAAACCTTCGGAGCTCCATAAAAAATTACCACAGAAATATGAGGACACATGGTGGCCTACGGCCTTGCTAGGTGTCACTTATCAATGGCACTTCAAATTCCATCCAATGGCCAATAACAACTACGTACCATAAAATATCAACGACATATATTGAACCATGTCGCGCCATCCTATTAGCTATGGAAAAATGGAATATTCCAAGTATATACCTATTTACTATACCTGCATGTTGACTGGGCATCCAATCACAAAAATTTTTTGTTTGGGAAAATGACAAAACGCGATATCTTCCTCATACAACATCGATTTTTTGAACCATCGATGGTGTCGGAAACGCAAAGACGAGACCTTTACGATCACTTAGGTTCGGACCTATTTCAAGCACTTTCATTTTTGAGCACAAGACATGATCTCTTGATCACACCTCCCGATTGGGAAGATTTTGGACCCTCAAAGACTTTAATGACCTATTCAGAAGATGAGGGAATAGCTCCCTCACCTTTTCCACTTCCATCCATCTTTCCTTACTTGGTCAGCTACCCTTGAGCCCAATCCAAAGATAATCTACACTTCCCCTTTTAGAAGTGCATGTCCTTCTGTCAAGGATGGAATCGTCCTTGAGATCATCCAGAAATTCTGGCGAGAAATATTTTATTGATGGCATCTAAATATCACCCCCTTTATCATTAATCAATGGAGGCTCATACAAACGTAAATTCTCCACATTGACAACGGAATACATTTTCATATATGAAGGCAATTCAAGTTGAAATGCATTATTACTAACTTGGTTAATAATATTGAATGGACCATAATGAATAGGCTTGAGTTTTTTACCTTCTCCTTTCATCCTTTCTTTGCTTATGTGCATCCATACTTCATCTCCTTCTTGAAACTTGTGATCATCTCTATGCTTTTCATGCCTCTCCTTGTACTTGCTTTGACTCTTCTCAAGCTATTCTTGAACTTTTTGATGAATAATCTCAATTCGCTCAATGAACTTTTGAGCTTCTTCAATATCACTATGCCCATCAATTGCAACATCCTTCTCATAGATGAAGTCTAATGGAAATTTCGGCAAATACCCAAAGCAAGCTTCAAAAGGTGAAGTATTTGTAGAAGAGTGCTTGGCCGGGTTGTAAGCATGTTGAATTTAATGCAATTTTTTATCCCACAACTTTGGATGTTTGCTAAAATATCCTCTAAATAGATGCACAATGGTCCTATTCACCACCTTGGTTTGGCCATCAGTTTGCGAATGAGAAGCAGTACTCTTTTTCAACTTTGTGTCCATCATCTTCCAAAGATTGGACCAAAAATTCCCAATGAGCCTGGAAGCCCTGTCACTAACAATAGAAGTTGGCAAACCAAAATGAACCTGTTAGGTCCCTTATTGTTGTTATTGTAACCCCCTTATTGTTATTGTTGTATGCATGTAACCCCCATATTGTTTTTATTATGCCCTTACATTATTATTATTAGGTCAGCTAGGATTACATTGTGGACCCACTTGGAGTACATTATGGCCCCATGGACTCCTATATATAGAAAGGAGGTTTTTCCATTTGTATCATCCAAGAATTGCTCATTCATGTAATGTATTGGAGGTTTCCCCCTCAAAGTGGCTTATTTCTAAGGCATTGATATCTCTTTTCTTCTATTTTTGGAGTTTTTTTCACAACATTTTGTATCAGAGCTTTGGATTCTAGGGTTTTTCTGCTCCAAATAGATAATCGTGGCATTTTCGCTATAACCCTTTTTCTACGAAGGTTCTAAAGCTGAAATTTTTATGGTGCGAAGTAAAAATCTTGAGGAACATCATCGTAACATTTCAGAGCTTGGTTTGAAAAAATTTCGGAGATATGTTCTATGCAATTTAGGTCTTTTTCAGGCTCCCGAATTTCATCTCAAAGAGGTGATCATGGGAAAATCTTCATAACTCTCTCTCTCTCTGAGCATTGGATTGGAATTTTGTAAAAATTGCCTCGAAGTACACGGATTGTAGGTTCATTTCTATTAATTTTAATGCTAAAGGAGTAAATAGTGACATGTGGAAAGTCATACAAGTTCGCTCTACTAAACTAGTCCATAATTGGGTCATTGTGGAAGATTGGACATAACTTTGTTGTGAAGAATCCAAATTAGGTCAGACCTATGGCATTCGAAAGCAGATTGAAGGGGCTACCACTGGGCCAAATTTTAGATAATTAAGATCTGAAATCACAAATATAATTCAATTTTAATTTCGAGCTCTTCAAAAGCAAGAAAAAGGTGTGTATTCTTTTCCGAATTGCATGAGTCTTGTTTAAAGAATCAATTTGAATTGATTCCAAGGGAATAATATAGAATATATATCAGTATTGGGTTCTAAAATCCCCCCTAAAAATAATTAAACACCCACTAAGCCTTCATAATTTTCTACTATGGCTCATGAAGATGAAGAAATGCAACATGACATATAAAAATTACAAGAGAAAATGCAACAAATTTCACTCTTGCAAAGAGCAACAAAAAATGACATGGAAGTTTTGAAGAAAGGCATGGAAACTAAGATGGATGGTTTGAATAAAGGCATGGAATCTAAGATGGATGGTTTGAAGAATGGCATGGAATCTAAGATGGATGGCATGGAAGCTGGCATGGAATATAAGATGGATAACATGGAAGCTAAGATAGATGAAAAAATGGAAAACATGAAGAACGAAATAAAAGCAGACATGGAAGGTTTGAAAATGTTGATACTATTGAAAATTCGGCCAGATGATGGAGCTTAGTGAAATGAAGTCGCCTTCACTAAGTGGGCCCGCAGGCAAATTCTGGCGCAAAATCTATTTTTAGACTATGTCTATTTTTAGACATATGGAGCATGGTTCGGGGATTCGAGTTTGAGATTCTTGAAGTATGTGTCATGTTGGTAAAAATAGATGAGACTCTATTTTTGAGGTCAAAGAGGTCGAAGTCTATTTTTAGACTGCCTCTCCTTAAAACAGGGAAGTCAAATATTATTTACCCTTAATAATATTTAGACTATAAACAGCAGGTTACTCTCTTGGAGCACTTCAGTTCGAGCTACAGAAGTGGCTCATGCATCTGACAGAGGAATCACGTGGTTCCCAAGGGTTTGATGGCATCATGCATGGTTGACTTCAGTTGGACTTCAGTGGCAGAAGTTTGGAGGAGTTAATGAGACAGAGAGTGGAGTTGTGTTCTGTTTATTTTAGTTGAACTAGTTGAGATTAGTTTAACTAGCTAATCAATTAGTTATGAGTGGAGTGAATTAAATATTATTTAATTCATTAATTAATAACTCATTATTCAACTCAAGAACACATCAGTTCACTACAGTGCATGATCAGTTCAGTGGAGACCAGTGAAAGAGGTAGATGAAAGGGTGGAGTTAGCTATCAGTTGTGACTATACTGTTGCTATTTGCAACACACGGATAGGTGGAGTAAGCCCATGAGGATTGCGCAGTTCAGGCTGGTGGTTTATCTATATAAAGAAGCCATCCCATAGCATTGAAACACACAATAGAGGCAAGGCAATTGGCGGTGAGTTTTGAACCAGTAACCTGTTCAAAACTGAGCTAGATTGTGTGTAACTTCATGAGAAAGTACTGAGTACTTGTGAGGAGTATTGTACTAAGTTTGTTACATGATTTCTCCATTATAATATACACAATAGCTGTGGGTTTTTCAGCTATAATCTTTCCCCATACATACTGTGTTAATGTGTATGATGATTTGATGTGTTATCGCTTGATTTTATTTCCGCATGTGTGATGATCTGAGTTGAGTTGAGTGGAAGAGATTATGTGTTGTGTATGAAGTTCAAATAGTATGTGACCAGGATAGTCTCGATGGATAATTAATCATTATTCAGCAAATTTCTACATGGTATCAGAATTATTGAAGTTTAGATTGATCATCACAGTGATTACAAACTTATTTCGGTAGACAGAGTCTGCATGCGGGCCAGGTAGCCTCCGGATTCATCTTTCTTCGGAAAGTGAAAGGTCTGGTAAAAGCCCCTTGCAGTCGATCTCTGTGCTAGAAATAATTTTTTCTCACGATCTAGAGCGGCTGAGCTTTGAGGTGGAATTCGAAGTTTTGCAGCAGTTTTGTTTTCTTGGTGCCAGTGTTGAAAATGTCTTTCAACAGTTTGCGACTCGAATATGCTCTTGAAGGCAGTTCGAATTATGTTGCATGGAAGGATCGCATGGAGGCAATATTAGAAGATAATGGTCTGAAGGAGTTCATAGATACGGATGTCCAAAAGCCCACTGATCCTGCTGAAGTCGAAGTATGGCAAAAGAAGATGGCGAAATGTCGAAGGATCCTGTTGGAGGGCGTCAAGGATCATATTGTATCCAGCCTGCATGGAAAGGTTTCTCCATTTCTAATGTGGAAAGCTTTGACGGATCTATTCCAGAGTAAGAGCGACCAAAGGAAGCTGGCGCTCAAAGATAAGCTCAGGAACATCAAGATGGAGAAGGGTGACAGTATCGCCAAATACCTCACGAAATTCACTCAATGCAGAGATGAGCTGGGAAGTGTGGGGGTTACTGTCGATGAAGAGGACATGGTCGACCTGGCTCTCCTTGGTCTTCCGAAGGCTTGGCACTCATATCAAGATAGTGTCAATGGTCGGGAGAAGCTGCTAGGATGGGAGCGCCTTTGGGCGGATCTCATGCAGGAGGAGATAAGGAGGACTACTCGAGATGGATCTTCATCAAAGGGAGTTGATGAAGAAAACTGCACTTTGGTTGCCAAAGCAAAGAAGGGGAAGGGTAAGAAAACCTCTCATTCTGGTGCAAAGGGCAAGAAGCAGGATATGGCAAAAGTGAAGTGTTTTCACTACCATGATCACGGACATTATGCTACCAATTGTCCAAAGAAGAAGAAGAACAAGCAAGCGGGAAGATCTGCAGATGGAGAAGCTTTGGCTTCACAGTTCGAGCTTGAATTTTCACTGATTGCATGCTTGGTTTCAAGTGTGATGGGATCGGTGTGGTTCTTGGACAGCGGTGCGTCATTTCATATGACGGGAGATCGGAAGTTGTTCTCAGATCTGGAGGACAAGGATTTGGGTATGCACATCGAGATGGGCGATGACGGTAGATACAGTGCGACTGGTATCGGTACCGTATCCTTTCAGAGGGAGTCTGGTAAACCCTTTGTCTTAAAGGATGTCATGCATGTACCTGGATTGAAGAAGAACCTGATTTGAGTAGCGATGTTGGAGGATAAGGGGTATGATGTGGTCTTCAGCGAAGGAAAAGCCTTCCTGCGCAGTAAGACTACTGGAGAGACCCGGAAGATAGGGGTTCGAACTCAGAACCTTTATCAGTTGCAGGTAGATGACTGCGCAGCTATGGCATGCAAGGCGGGAGAAGTGGTGAGCCGGGATGATGAGGGCGAACTGTGGCACAGAAGATTGGGCCACCTTCACCATGGAGCTTTGAAGATTCTGCAGCAGATTTCTACTGGGCTTCCTAAGGGCACCCTTGCGCAGTCAGATCAGTGCAAGGGGTGTACTTTAGGGAAGTATGTGAAAGCCACCTTTCACGAGAAGGATAGTCGCGCCACGACGATCCTTGAGAGAGTTCACACGGACGTGTGTGGTCCTTTCTCAGTTGCTTTGACAGCAAAGCACAAGTATTATGTGATCTTTGTTGATGATTTCTCTCGAAAGTGCTGGATCTTCTTCATGCAGAAGAAGAGCAATACATTCGCGAAGTTCTGTGAGTTTAAAGCACTGGTCGAGAAGGAGTCGGGGAAGAAGGTGATTGCTCTAAGGAGTGATAACGGTGGTGAATTCATCTCGGCTGAATTCAAGGAGTTCTGCAGCGCAGAAGGGATTCGGAGAGAACTCATCGCACCCCATAACCCACAGCAAAACGGGGTGGCTGAGCGGAAGAACAGAACGATCGTGGGTGCTGCACGGGCGATGTTGCATGATGAGGGCCTACCCCTTCACTTGTGGGCTGAGGCATGCAATACAACAGTGTATGTGCAGAACCGTTGTCCTCACAAGGTTCTTGGCATGAGTACACCAGAGGAGGCTTATTCTGGCAAGAGGCCTGATATTTCCCATTTACGGATTTTTGGTTCTCCTGTCTACATGCATGTGACGAAGGATGTGAGAAGGAAGCTGGATCCAACTGCTGAGGTTGGAATATTTGTGGGGTACACTGATACACCTCACAACTATCGGGTGTATTTGTCAGACAGTCGCAAGACTGTTGTGCGACGGGATATAAAATTTCAGGAGGAGAAAGCCATGCAGTGTTCGCTTGAGAGGAAGCTACACTTGCATGCAGATGAGGAGCTGTTAGTTCCTAAGGAGGAGCTTCCGGATGTGGATCAGCCACAAGAGGAGGTTCAGGAGGTGGAAGGAACCACCCAGGCAGCGCCAACCATCAGAGGGCGCATGCGCACTACAGAAGCTGAGCGACTGGCTCGGGATGCAGAGAAGGTTGTAGGACCACCTACAGCACAGCGCAGACAGAGGCAGTCACCGGATCGGTACACTGGATACATGGCTCTTGTAAGTCAATGTGTTGTGACAGAGCCATCCTCTTTTGAGGAAGCTGTGGAGGAACCCGCATGGGTTGATGCCATGATCAAAGAATATGATTCGATCGTCAGGAACAGTGCATGGGAGATTGTCCCAAGACCGGTTGGGAAATCAGTGGTGGGTTCGCGATGGATCTACAAGGTGAAGCAGGCGGCTGACGGGAGTGTGGAGAAGTACAAGGCGAGATTTTTCGCCCGTGGCTTTTCACATATCGAGGGGATTGACTATGAGGAGACCTTTGCACCTGTCGCAAGGTACTCTTCCATACGGACAATCCTTTCTCTCTCAGCGCAGATGGGGTGGCACATTCATCAGATGGATGTGAAGACTACGTTCCTCAATGGAGTTATTGAGGAAGAGGTGTACATAGAGCAGCCTGAAGGTTTTGAGATCTTTAGCAGTGAGTCGCATGTGTGCCGACTCAAGAGAGCACTATACGGGCTGAAGCAAGCACCTCATGCTTGGTACACTCAGATAGACAGCTACTTCACTGAGCTTGGATTCTCCAAGAGTGAGGCGGATCCAAACCTGTACCAGATTGTGGTGGAGGGGAAGCTGTTGATCATCGTACTGTATGTAGATGATCTGATTTTGACTGGCGATGAGCAGTTGATACTTTCATGCAAGGAGGATCTTGCACGAGAGTTTGAGATGAAGGACTTGGGCATCCTTAATTATTTCCTGGGATTGGAGATTTGGCAGCGCAGCGGAGGACTGTTTGTTTCTCAGGGCAAGTATGCCCGGGAGATTCTGGAGAGGTTCAACATGCAAGGCTGCAAGCCTGTTGACACTCCTCTTCCTGGTGGTTGGAGGAAGGAGGATGCTACTTCAGCGGAGGTAGTGGATGCCTCTGTCTATCGACAGTTGGTGGGGTCGCTTATGTATCTGGTCAATACACGACCCGATATATGCTATGCAGTTAACCAGCTTTCGCAAGCTATGGTTAAGCCTACCAAGCTCTTTTGGAAGGCGAGCAAGCATGTATTGCGCTACATCAGAGGCACATCGGGATATGGTCCATGGTACAGACAGGAGGATGAGTTGAGGCGGCAGTGCTTCAAGCATTGGTATCATCATATCAGAGATTGTGTTCAGCGGAGAATCATGATGCTTTCATATGTTCCCACGGAGGATCAGGATGCCGACATCCTGACGAAGGCGCTCACCAGGAGCAAGTTCGAATTCCACAGAGGCAGGATAGGGGTTGCAGATAATCCATATCTTGCCGAGAGGGAGTGTTGAAAATGCAGCAAGATGATGGAGCTTAGTGAAATGAAGTCGCCTTCACTAAGTGGGCCCGCAGGCAAATTCTGGCGCAAAGTCTATTTTTAGACTATGTCTATTTTTAGACATATGGAGCATGGTTCGGGGATCCCGGTTGAGATTCTTGAAGTATGTGTCATGTTAGGTAAAATATATGAATTTCTATTTTTGGAGTCCAAAGGGGTACGTCTATTTTACATTGCCTCTCCTTAAAACGGGGAGTCAAATATTATTTACCCTTAATAATATTTTGACTATAAACAGCAGTTTACTCTCTTGGAGCACTTCAGTTCAAGTCATGGAGGTGGCTCATGCAACTGACAGAGGAATCACGTGGTTCCTAAGGGTTTGATGGCATCATGCATGGTTGACTTCAGTTGGACTTCAGTGGCAGAAGTTTGGAGGAGTTAATGAGACAGCTAGTGGAGTTGTGTTCTGTTTATTTTAGTTGAACTGGTTGAGATTAGTTTAACTAGCTAATCAATTAGTTATGAGTGGAGTGAATTAAGTATTATTTAATTCATTAATTAGTAACTCATTATTCAACTCAAGAACACATCAGTTCACTACAGTGCATGATCAGTTCAGTGGAGACCAGTGAAAGAGATAGATGAAAGGGTGGAGTTAGCTATCAGTTGTGACTATACTGTTGCTATTTGCAACACATAGATAGGTGGAGTAAGCCCATGAGGATTGCGCAGTTCAAGCTGGTGGTTTATCTATATAAAGAGGCCATCCCATAGCATTGAAACACGCAATAGAGGCAAGGCAATTGGCGATGAGTTTTGAACCAGTAACCTGTTCAAAACTGAGCTAGATTGTGAGTAACTTTATGAGAAAGTACTGAGTACTTGTGAGGAGTATTGTACTGAGTTTGTTACTTGATTTATCCATTATAATATACACAATAGCTGTGGGGTTTTCAGCTATAAGCTTTCCCCATACATACTGTGTTAATGTGTATCATGATTTGATGTGTTATCGCTTGATTTTATTTCCGCATGTTTGATGATCTGAGTGGAAGAGATTATGTGTTGCATATAAATTCGAATTGTATGTGATCAGGATAGTCTCGGTGGATAATTAATCATTATTCGGCAAATTTCTACGAGATACAAGAAAGGTTTCCTAATGGTGAAAAGATAGTAGAAGAACCTCATGATGAGAACAAAATAAATGTTAATCGTGATTTCATAAATTCTAATGTTGGTGGGAAGAACCACCATATTCCAAAAATGGATATGAGGAAGTTTGATGGCAAGGATCCTGTAACATGGATACTACGGATGGAGCAATATTTTGATCTCCATAACGTGCAAAACACACAAAAGGTACGCATTGCAACTTTACATTTAGAACAAAATACATTTGTATGGTATCGATGGCTTTGCTTCCGTAAAAAAATTGTCACTTGGTCAATTTTTACGGAGGAAATGATAGCACATTATGAGGATACAAAGAGCAACACCTTCTTTAGCCAGTTGATAAATCTCAAACAAAAGGGTTTAGTGGGGCAGCACATTGAGGACTTCCAAAAATTGAATATAAGGGTAACTGATATTCCAGAGGAACACAGGATTGATCTCTTCATAGGCACTTTAAAGGATAACATCCAACATGAAGTTTTCATTTTGGAACCTGATTCATTGGAGAAGGCATTCAGGTTGGCAAGAAAAGTTGAATGTAAAATTATGGCGACAAGGAAGCCTACCACTCAATTCTATAAAGAAGGAAGTGTTGCTACGCCTAGATTTCCACAACCTACAAGGTTGACATCACAAAAATTGGAAGAAAAAAGAGAAAAAGGGCTTTGCTACAGTTGTGATAGCAAATACACTAAAGGTCATAAGTGTGCTGAGAAGAAATTATTTTACATAGATTGTGAAGAGGAAGAAGAAAATGAACAAGAAGAGGATATACACCAAGAACCAACCCACGAATAGGAAGAAATGAGTCGACCATATCGTGTAATGCATTGGCAGGAATTACCACTCCTCAAAATCTCAAGATAGAAGGACATATCAAGAAGAAAAATTTAATAGTGTTGATTGATTCAGGTAGTACCCATAATTTTGTTCATTGTAAGGTAGCCAAGGAATTGAATTGTTTCCTATACCCAGCACCAGAATGTCAAGTGATGGTTGCAAATGGAGGAACTATAAATTTCTCTGGAAAATGCCATAATATCAAGCTAACCATGGGGGAATATGTATTGAATAGTCCAATTATTTCCATTCCTATGGGAGGTTCTGATGTTGTACTAGGAGTACAATGGTTACAATATTTGGGGCGGTAGCTTTTAATTTTTAAGAACTTTTCTTGAAATTTTTTTTAGAAGGAAAGGAAGTCGAATTACGAGGTATTGCAGGGAAGCCAGGAAAGTTAATAAGCTCTAATGTCATGACAAAGCTTCTAAAGAAAGAACAACAAGGCATAATTTCACAATTATGCTCACTAGAAGTTCCAACATCAAAATCATCTATTTCTGCAGATCTCCAAAAAGTCTTGGACAATCATTCCAAGGTTTTTGAAACTCCAAAAGGACTCCCACCTATTCGTGATCATGATCATGCTATTCATTTGATTCCACGAAGTGTTCCTCCAAACATCAGGCCTTATAGATATCCTTATGTCCAAAAGAGAAAAATTGAACGTATGATTGCAGAAATGTTAGAGGCGGGTATAATTCAACCTAGTCAAAGTTCTTTCTCTGCTCCTGTAGTATTGGTACACAAGAAGGATGGATCATGGCGCATGTGTCTAGATTATAGGGAGCTCAATAAGCTCACCATTAAAGATAAATTTCCCATTCCCGCGATTGATGAATTATTGGATGAATTACATGGAGCAATTTATTTTACCAAGTTGGATCTTCGTTCAGGATATCATCAAATTAGAATGAAGACTGAAGATATTCCAAAAACAACATTTCGAACTCATGAGGTCATTATGAATTTTTGGTCATGCCTTTTGGCCTTACCAATGCACCTTCTACATTTCAAGGGTTGATGAATTCCATTTTCAAACCCTTCCTTAGAAAATTTGTGCTAGTATTTTTTGATAATATACTAATCTACAGCAGGCCTTGGAAGGATCATGTTGAACATGTTGACAGGGTGCTCAAACTATTGCAGGAGAAACAATTATATGCAAAAACATCCAAATGTTTCTTTGGAGTACAAGAGGTGGAATGTCTGGGTCATATTGTATCTCACGAGGGTGTTAAAGTAGACCCTAACAAAATTAAAGCCATTAAGGAATGGAAAGTCCCCACAACCATAAAGAAGTTGCGAGGATTTCTCGGGTTAACAGGGTATTATCGCAAGTTTGTTAAGAATTATGGGAGAATAGCGGCACCTCTAACAACATTATTGAAGAAAGATGCATTTTCATGGACTCCTGAAGCAACTAAGGCCTTTGAACATCTTAAAGAGGCAATGTGCCTAGCACTGGTCTTAGCTACGCCAGACTTCACAAAAACCTTTTTTGTGGAATGTGATGCCTCAGGAAATGGAATTGGTGTTGTTTTAATGCAAGAAGGAAGACCCATTGCTTTTGAAAGTTTTTCAATCAAAGGAAAGTATTTACAAAAGGCTATTTATGAGAAGGAAATGTTGGCAATACTACATGCGCTAAATAAATGGAGACCTTACCTAATGGGAAGACACTTCAAGGTAAAAAATGATCATGATAATCTTAAACACTTTTTGGAACAAAGAATATCTTCAGAGGAGCAACAAAAATGGGTCACAAAGGTGTTGGGTTATGACTTTGAAATAATCTACAAAAAAGGGAAGCTAAATGTTGTTGCAGATGCATTCTCAAGAAAGGATGAAGAGGTGGAAGCATTTCTTTGTGCCATTTCTATTATCCAACTAGATTGGATAACTGAAGCAAGGGATGAATGGAAGAAGGATGAAGAAGTGTGGTCACTCATTCAATACTTGCAGCAAGATCCTAGTACATCTGATACATTTAGTTGGAAAAATGATTCCTTGTGGTACAAAGAATGCTTATATATTTGCAAGAATTCCCAACTCAAAGAAAAGATTCTTTTGGAATTGCACACTTCTCCTTTAGGAGGACACTCGGGATTTTTAAAAAACTTACCACAGGGTGAAGAAATTTTTTTCGGGTTGACCTTAAATCTGATATTCAAAATTTTGTGGCGGAATGTTTGGTTTTCCAGCTTAATAAAGTTGAAACAATTAATACCCCAGGTCTTCTACAACCTTTATCCATTCCAACTCAACATTGGTAGGAGATTTCAATGGATTTTATGATAGGTTTACCTAAGTCCGAAGGAAGGAGTGTCATCATGGTGGTAGTTGATAGAATTACCAAGTACGCACATTTTTATGCATTATCTCATCCATTTAAAGCAAGTATAGCTGCTATTACATTTATGGAAACAATTCAAAAGCTACATGGAAACCAGAATATTATTGTAAGTGACAGAGATCCCATTTTTATAGGAAATTTTTGGAAGGAATTATTTTCTTGTTTGGGTACTCAACTAGCTCATAGCTCATCTTATCATCCTCAATCCGATGGTCAAACAGAGATAGTGAATAAAGAGGCTTTGATATCTCTTTTCTTCTATTTTTGGAGTTGGTTTCACAATGGAGCCCATACATGTTGAAGATAGAGTTCAACAGTTTCTTCAACAGTAATGGTTTTCTTACATGGAATAAGTATACACATTTTACTGAATCTATCCACAACTACATAAAGATAATCATGTTGTTTTCTTAACATAGGTATACCTTCAACAAAGTCAATGGAGACACTCTCCCATGGCCTTGATGGTACCGATAGTGGAGTATACAACCTAAGCTTCCTATTGATAGGATTTCTTGTTGCACACATAGAACATCCTCTTATAAAAAATGACACACTATCTATCATGTGAGGCCAATAACAATACCTATGTAGATGTGCCACTACTTTTCTTACCCCAAAGTGACTAGCAATAAGAGACGAATGAGCCTCTCTCATGACACTATGTCTCTCTCCATATGGTATACACAACTTCCCCAAATGAAACAAAAAATTCTTATGCAAGTGATAATCATTTTCCTCAACTTGATTCCCTTCACTCAAACTAGCCTACACATCTTTCAAATCAACATCATATGCATATTGTTCTATGTAACTCTCATGTACAATAGAATAATTTCTAAGAAAAGTAGAATCAATTATAATTGGCCTTGAAAGAATATTAGAAACTTTATTGAAAATACATTTGTTGTACCTTATAACCAAGTGAAACTATTGAAGAAATCCCATCCACCTAAAATGTCATGATTGCTGCAATTTGTTTTGCGACTGTAAGTACTGTAGCGGTTGGTGATCGATATGAATAATCATTTCTTTACCCATCAAGTAGTGTTTCCACTTCTTGACGCTTTGTACCAATGCATAAAACTCTTTGTCATATGTTGGATAATTGATCAGAACACCATTGAATGTTTCAGAATGAAAAGCGATAGGCTTACCATGTTGTAAAAGTATTGCGCCCATGGCATAATCACTAGCATCGGTCTGTATCTCGAATGGTTGTATCAAATCCGGTAATGCAAGTATCATAGCTAAATTTATCTTGTCTTTTAAAGATTAAAAATCTTGTTTTTTTTTGCCTCCCCATTGGAAGCCTTTATTCACACTTGTCACTACATGCATAGGAGCTACTATGGAAGAAAAGTTAGCAATAAACTTTCTCCAATACTGAGTTTCTCCTAAAAAAATTCCTACCTCGATTACTGATTTGGGAGTGGGCCAATTCAGAATGGCTTCCGCTTTAGAAGGATCAATTCTCAACGTGCATCCTCCTACAACGTGTCCCAAATAAACCAAAGAAGTTTTTCCAAATTTTCACTTAGACATATTAAGAAATAATTGCTCTTTCTTCAAAACATGAAGTACCCTCTTTACATGTAAGACATGCTCTTCTCTTGTTTTGTTGAAAATGAGTATATCATCTAAATACAAAATTACAAAGTCATCAAGAAATGGATGCAAAACATTATCCATAACATGCATGAAAGTCACTGGTGCATTACACAAACCAAATGTCATAACCAACCACTCAAAGAATCCTTGTTTGGTTTTGAATGCAATTTTTCATATGTCACTTTTTGCAATTCTTACTTGATGATATCCTCTTCGTAAATCTAACTTAGTGAAATAATTTTCTTCTTTCGGCTGATATAGAAAATCATCTATCCTTGGGAGCGGGTATCGATTCTTTACCGTTATCTTGTTCAAAGCTCTGAAGTCAACACACATGTGCTAAGTCCCATATTTCTTCGAAATCAGGACTATGGGTGAAACACATGGTGAAGTGCTTGAACTTATGAGTCCTTTGTCCAACAATTCCTTGATTTGACTCTTTATTTTAGCATTCTCCATTATCTACATGTGATACATGCTGATGTTTGGAAGAGGACAATCTTGTTGAAATTGAATCTCATGTTGAATCTGCCTTTTAGGAGGAGATCATGTTGGATCCTGAAACATCTCATGATGTGCATCAACTACATCATATAAATATGATTTCAACTTAGGATCACAATCTTCAGATGACTCATGATTAACATCAGCTTTAGCTTTAATCATTAGAGGAACAAAATTATTTCTTGAATTCACCATCCTTTTTACCCGTCCAACATTTACCATTGCAGTATTTGTCTTCTTGCGATGTGCTCTAACAATGTACTCATTGCCATCATTGAATAAATGGTATTTTATCTCATGGTGATGGAAGATATATTTTTTGTCATACAAGTAAGAGCTTCCCAACACAAAACCTGTAATATCAAGCAGAACCACATCTAATTCAACCGTGTCAACAAAATGTGCAGTTATTGCAAAGCGCAATATGCACTTCTTTGAAACCTGTAAATTTTCATCCTTACAAATCCACCCAAGTGGATATGGTTTTGGATGTGGAATGGTCTCAATATTAAGTTTCTTGATCAAGTCTTGAGATATTAATTTTTCTTGTGAACCACTATCAAATACTGTATCAATCTTGGTATGTTTGGATATGACCCTCACATGAAACAATTCAATTCTCTCTTCTTCATTTGGAGCTTCCACGTGACAGTTTGAAGTACTAGTACTGGGCTTTGTTTCAATTTATTTCCCCTTCATGTTCTTCAATCCCATGGCTGTAATTTTAGTTTCATCACCTGAATCCTCTCCTAATTCATGTTGAGTTGTAGCTGCAGTTTTCTACTTCCCTTTGTTTTTGTTAAATTTGGGTCTCTTTTCAGGATGTAGTTTCCAACAATTTTTCTCTTCATGGCCATCTCTTGAACAATCTTTAGAAAAAAATTTATCTCCCTCTTTCTTGATAGATGCATTCTTTTTTCCTTTTCCTTTTAAGGTCTTATCTTTGCTTTTCCCCTTAAAAGGTTTTTTTCTACCCTCTTCAAAACTATTTTTCCCTCTAGCTTCTAAATGTGTGACTTGAACACATACCTCATCTAGGCTTGTTGAATTAAACACGAGGATAGTATGTCTAAGGTAGCTATGTAAGCCCCCTATGTACTTGAGCAAAGTATGTTGACTCTACAAATATACCCCTAATAAGAGAGATCTTCTCCTAAATTCTTGGGTGTAGTCTTGTGCATTCTGTCCTTTCAAGTGTCTAAAATTTTTCCAGTTCATTATGGCTTTATCCATGTGAGCTAATGGATAAAATTGCTATTTTATTGCAGTAATGAAATCAGTCCATGATAGAATAATCTTACCATGTTTTTTAATCTCCTCCTTTGTCTTGGCTTCCCACCAAACAAGAGCTACCCCTTCCATCCTCAATTAAGCTAGTTGGATTTTGGTGTCATCATCATGAAGGTTTTGAATTCTTAAATAAACCTCCAATTTTCTAATCCAATTATCAAGATTTTCTACATTGACTTCACCATTAAACACTGGCAATTCAAACTTAACATCAAGTTTTAGAAAAGGACTTTTACCAGTGTTCTTTGACTTAGATTGTTGATGTAAGGAATATCAAGTAGAGGATGTTGAGGATGAAGATGAGGGTGATGATGGTGAATTTCCACTACTTCCATTTCCTACGTTGACCTTCTTTGATTTATCTTCATCATTGTGACCTCCTGATTATCCCTGACCTTCCTTGTGAAGTTTGGATCCTTCTCCTTCTAGTATTTCATTACTTTCTTGATAAAGGACTCTCACCATTTCACTCATGCCAAGGAATGCTTTCTTAAACACTCTTTCTTCCTCTTTGGGATCCATCTCTTCATGGGTTTCTTTTTCTCCTAGAGGCATGCTTGATGTTTCTTCTTCTTCTCTTGGAGGTGAACTAGGTGGTGGAGAATGTGGTAATCTTGCCCTCCTTTGCTGTGGCTCACTTTGAGAAACTCTTGCTCCCACCAATTTTCCTTCTCCTCTCTTAAGCTTGAGCCTAGTAAGCATGAAAACCCTTGCACATAAAAAAACTAGAGGTAAAAACCTGGCTCTGGTATCAACTTGATCTGAAAGGAGTGTATTACTTCTGTTGTGCTAAGTGTCCTTTCTGTAATATAAACATATACAATTTGTCTCCATATTTTTTCTTAAGGAATGAAAGTTTTAACCATGAAAAATAGATGAATTAGTGAGCTTCAAGCATGTAAATAAGCCTTAAAAAAACTAAACAGTAGTGCATAACAGAGAAAAGCATTCACACATAAGTTTGACACAATAGGCATCATGAAGCATTTCACCCCTCCTGGGCTACATCTATTGGTATAGCTCCCAATGGCATGTCCCTCTTTGTAATTATGCTCAAAATTGTAAATTAAATATGTTTACAGACATCTAATGGCTATTTTCTCTACACCAATGGCTCCGTAATGCTCCAATTAGTCTAGGTAAATTGTTGTTTCACCAAAATTGGTCAAAAATTGACCTCCTAGTGCATTTTTCCCAATGATAGCTAGAAAAGCTCCACTAAATGTGGAGATAGGAAGTTAAATTCAGTTAAATTGAAGGCAAACCCTAAAATTGAGGGGTTTTCTACAAAAACAGTCAGACGGTTAACTAACATTCAAGTGTTAGTGGCGGGGTGGTCACATACCGACCCCGCCATAACCTATGCAACTAATGGTTTGAACTCGGTGTTATATGTTGAATCCAAGAGTTGTGACCTTAACCATCACATTTAAAATTTGAAACTTGTGATGTGACAGGTCATCACAACATCCGTTGCGTTAACCGTTTGAACAATCCTCCACCTTAACATTATCCTCGTGCGGAGATGTTACAGTTTGCATGTGATATGTTTCGTAGCAGTCAGAGTTTGTTTGCGGTAGTTACATTTGGTCTTGTGGTTATGTAAATCATGTGACCAAATTTTGGGGGCAGCTAGCGAGTTGGGACCACTGGTGCCCCCCCCTCCGCTTTGTAAATCCATACACCATAATATTAAATGGGAGTCATAAGGGTTAAGAAACAAACGTGCAGGCAAGTTGGTAGATGGTCTTTGTTGTAGGCAGGAGGTCAGTTGTTTCAACCTCCGAAGCTCCATAAAATTTTTACCACATAAATATGAGGACGTGTGGCAGCCTATGGGCTTGCCATGTGTTACTCATCCAATGGCACTTCAAATTCCAGCCAACAGCCAATAACAATTATGTACCATAAAAAATCAATGACACAGGTTAAGCCATGTGGCGCCATCCTATTAGCTATGGAAAAATGGAATATTCCAAGAATATACTTGCTGACTGTACCTACATGCTAACTGGGCATCTAGTCACAAAATTTTGTTGTTTGGGAAAATAGATAGAACGTGATATCTTCCTCATATAACATCGGTTTTTCGAACCATTCATGGTGCCAGAATCGCAATGATGAGACCTTTCCAGTCACTCAAGTTCAGACCTGTTTTGGGCACTTTAATTTTTTAGCATAAGACATTATCTCCTGATCAATAATTTTGTTGAAGCTACAACCCATATAGAAGGAAGGTAAAAATGTTTTTGATACAAGTACCTTTTTTCTTATTGGTCACAATTTTTAACAACAACTTAGGTGTCAAGGAATATACCTCTACACATGATTTTCTATGTTTTTTTGAAAAATAAGAAGAGTTCTACCAAAATTCCAGTAGCATTCCAGTTTTTGCGCACTTATAGGTTTTTACTAGAATTTCTGGTAGCGCCTATTTTAACTCAATTTTCACACATGTCAACAAATTTTTCTGATCTTGTTAAGGATGGAGAAGAACCCATGACCAAATGGATATAAGAGGTGATGGTGAAAGGTGTTTATGATGTTTTTGGAGGTCTTATTAAATGAATATACATGGTTATTTAAAGATCCAAGACACAAGGAGATAAATCGACAGAAAAAGGGGTAGCATGACAACACACTTAGCATTTCTGCCTATATTTCTTCTATTATTTCTTCTCCATCTATCATTTATGCTATATTTCAATGGGATAATATTTTTATGTCTTCTTACGCCTATGTAATGTTAGGAGTAATTTTTACTTCCTTTTAGAAGAGATGGATTTGGTGCCTCTCTTGCTATATATACCAATTGTAAATACCATTTCCAGGTTGGATGTTGGTCTACTTGAAGACCGAATATAATAAAAATACTTTTTTACTTCATGCTGGAGGATTTTGTGACTCAAGGAGTATCTAATGTGTGGTGTTTCTCTTGTATTTGTTAATTTCCTCTAAAATATGAATTGCAACAACTAGTAAGGTGTGAATTAAAAATTGTTAAAGCATTTAGCAATAAATTATCTGCTTTATGTTTTCTACAAATTATGTGTGTTGTATAACATGTCAGTGAAGATTTCATAAAGGATTTGTGGCATAATTTATACATGCATTCTATCTTTCTGAATGTTGTTTACTTTGCATAAACAGAGTTTGTGTTAAGAGTCATCATCATTAGCTGTGTGACTGATTTAAGATAGGAATATTTCCTAGAATAGGTAATAGATATCCCTCTTCTGCATTTTTACACTTGATCCCTATAATACAAATTTAACCACACAATTTATACTTTCCACAACTTTCCAAATGCATGAAAGTCTTAAATAATGAAAAAAATCATTTCAAAATCTTTGAGAAGCCATTCCACTAATGAAACAACCCTTTTAAAATGTGAAATGAACTATGATGTGTAAGGCTTACTCCTTATGCTATCAAGGAGTGACTCCTTGTGCTAACAATTTATTTTCGTTATGTATGTAAGTGTCTTTCAGTTCTTTGATATTAATGAAATGAAGATTTATTTCTATTGCATCTCTATGTTTATGTTTATATATGTATTTTTTTTTCATTGTTATAAGTCTAGATCGGTGGTATCGGAGTGGTCTACTCTTTCTGTTTTTCTTATGCTCCACAACGGTCGTGCTATAAGAATTCGTCTTGGGCGGTGAACCATTGCAATATAATGTTGACCATCTGTGACCTACCATGGTGAAAGAAAATAAATATGAGGCAAGAGAATGTTTTCAAATATTTCTTCGAAGAGGCCCTAGAGCAAAGTAACATGATGATGGAAAAAATTTCCTGTATCTTTCGACGACTATCAACGGATGATGCATATTCATCCAAAAACCACCTTGGAGGTGTTGTGGACAATTTTGTCACCACCCTAGAGACAGTCTAGAGTTGCTATAGACCAGTGCCTAGGACATCATAATATAGCAAGGAGCTCATTATATAGCTTGGGTTGTCAGTCCAAAAGCTCTCTTACTATCTCTTGTTTGAACAAGGAAATTAGTTTTGAATGGGACCAATCTCTCTCAGAAGCTGATACAAAGATAAGAATAGTGTAGGGACATCATGTAAAACTCCAATACAAAGGCATCAGACAGTTAAGAGACAACTTACTGTAAAGAGGGCCAGTTCAAATAATATATCACATAAATCAAATATCAGGAAGTGAGTGCAGTGAGGAAACATAAAGAAGATATTAGTTAACATGAGACTGATACCCAGATACACAACAGAACCACATAAGGGCATATTAATTTATGAATCCTTATATGACAATGGCGTTTTAAAAGCACCCTCCTCAAGTAACTAATATAGAAGAAAATATGGAAGAGATGAACATGGAGCAGTATATCATGACTAGGCCTATTTAAAGTGCTTGAATAATTCCAGAAAGGGCACCAACAAGGATGAATCCTTACTGCAAACTAGTGAGCCACTCGCATTCTAGAACATGATACAAGAAGATAAATAGCATGAAATAAGATATTGTATTAACACATAAGAGAAATTACATACTGTGAGATACCAAAGACCAGAATCCTCATTACAGTTATAACTCCTCCTCACTGAGACCCTACGGGCTCTGAACCTTCATACAGAGATATCACAGAATGTATACAAGAGCCTTTTCACTGCATAGTTTACTGAAAGAAATCTGGAACCCTTACAATGTCTTTCCTTCTAGCTTTTATAGAAGAGATAGAGAATTCTAGAGGAGGAAGTAGATGGAAAACATTTAATGACTTATTTTGATTCAGATGGCAGAAAACATTCGCACCCATGCTATGAATGACTGAACATAAATGATTGTAATTTACAATTTATTTCTGGAAATGAAAGCTGGAAATGAAAATTCGCTTATATACAAGACATAAATAATAAAATATGTAAACATTCGGCTCTTTTCTGGAGGAGGGAGATCTGCGGCAATAAAACCTTGAAGCGCCTGCTTCTGTACATGGTACTTTCGATCTTCAGATTTTGAATTTAAATTTGAAACCTTTTTCAAGCTGGACAGTGAATTCATTGCTTCTTCATTAATAATCTATTGTTGCATTAATGTTTTCATCCGCCCAAATGTGCCCTTTTGATTTTCTTTAGAGAGTTTTATAGATCGAAGTACCTTTCTTTAATGGAGGTCACATCATAGTGACTCCCGGATCCTTTCCGCCAATTTTGTTCCCACCACAAGTTCCTGCAAAAACAAAAGCCTGTTGAATAAAACTAATCACAGAGATAGTGAATATAGTGAGGTCAATGGAAGCGGTGGCATGGATTTGACAGGATGATGGAATGACGCGGGGCGTAGACTTCAAACAAAAACACTGAGATGCGACACATAACCGAAATATGTGAACCATGGAGGAAAAGTGGATGACATGTAGGAAAATGATGAAAAATGGCGGAAGAACGCTGATGGTACGAAGACTTTGAAGATTAACTTTTGGGGAAGTTACAAAGGAAAGACATAACAAAACGACGGAGCAAAGGCTTTGGAGGTGGGACCCGGAGCGCATATCGCAAAATCGTAAGAGGAGAAAATGCGATGGAGGGAATGATGGAACAACAAGATTCTGCGCTCTGCGCTATGCGATGGGCGTGATCGGTCGAGCGCAGATCGCAAAAATGAAAAGTGCGATGACGGGGGATAGCGCGAACGGGAAACTACGCTTTTGCGATGGGTCAAATGGGCCTAACCGATGAAAATTCTATCTACGATAAGCGCCTTTAGGTGCAGCGTTCGATCACATGGGTGAAAGGAGGCGCGGAGCTTGTGGAGAAATGGGCTAGGCCTTATATGATTTTCAAAAGTGGATTTTGGGCCTTTTTCAAAGTATTTCCAGCTCGGGAAAGGGCAACGATAGAGAGGAAAAAAGGGGACTTTGGCCGAAATGTGAATGGAGGGGCTGATTTGTACAACATTGGCTCCAACTGGGGACGACATGTTTGTCCTCGGACATGCCGAGAACACGCAGACCTCGGACCCTCGTGTATGTGGATTTTATTCTACAATCCCCTTGCATTTTCAAAACTTATCAGCTTATTTCTACCATTTACATTCAAAATTGAAATCATACTTACATACATCATATACATTATAATACACCAAGCATGATCTGCTTGAGTCAGTACTGAAAGTAGTGTTTAAGGAATTGCCCATTCACAGGGGGCATCTAGCAGATCACCCTGTAGGTTTTCTAACATAAAAGTGTTATTTCTCCCTAGGTTCACTATTTTGAATGGGCCATACCACAGCGGATCAAACTTGGCATGCTTCCCCTTTTCTGCTCTGCGAACATCCCACCTGAGAACCAGGTCTCCAACTTGGAAATTCCTAACTTTTGCATGGCGATCAAATATATCTTTCATCTTTTCCTGATACTCTATCAGTCTCTCATTTACCTGGTTGCGTGTTTCTTCCAATTCTACCAGCTGATTAATTCTTCTGATCATGTCATCTGGTTCTTCCTGATCCTCCTGCATAAAATGTGCCACTGGCAATGCCAATTGCAGAGAAAACACAACAGCTCGCCCATACACCAGCTCATAGGGTGACTTCCCTGTTGCTCTTTTGCTAGCTATCCTATTCGCCCATAAAGAAAATCTTAATTGGGAGTCCCAATTCTTCTGATTTTCACTTATTGTTTTCTTCAAGGCCCTCACCAGGGTTTTATTGGATGACTCTGCTAAGCCATTTCCCTGGGAATAGTAAGCTGTGGAGTGAGTCAATGTAATGTTATACCTTTGACAGAACTTTACAAACCTGGCAGACTTGAAAGCCTGCGCATTGTCAGTTACAATTCTAGTAGGGCAGCCAAACCTAGATATGATATTTTCCTCCATAAACCTCATTATTACGGCATCTGTAGCATTTCTGGTAGGCATGGCTTCCACCCATTTCGTGAAATATTCTGTGGCTGTTAGTATCCATTTATGTTGGCCACTTGATGGGGGATGTATTTCTCCTATGAATTCTAATCCCCATTTCTGAAATGGTTCATTCACATGAATAGGAATCAGGGGCAAAGCCGCTAATTTCTATCTTTCTGCAAATATTTGGCACTTGTCACATGCTCTGACCCAAGCAAAAGTATTTGAGTACAGTTTTGGCCAGTAAAAACCGGCCCTCAATATTTTATGTGTTGTAGCCCTCCAACTATAATGTCCTCCACAAATTCCTTCATGAAATTCTGTCAGTACTTTCTGCACTTCATTTTCTGTGAGGCATAACAATAATATACCTAGAGGGTCTCTCCAATAGAGCTGTCCATTGGCAATTACATATTTCTGTGATTTCATTCTTACAGCTCTGTATTTTACCTTATCGCAACCGGTAGGACAGCTAAGTGTTAAAAGATATTCAACTATTTCTTTATACCAAGGACTAGTTAGATATTTCATATGTATCTTTTGAGTGGCCATCTCTAGCCCTTGTTGTTCTTCTTCTTCTTCGGATCCTTCATTTGCTATTATAGATAGATTAATGCCCAAAGCTTGATGATTTGATTCAGATAACATCTTGGCAAGTCCCTGTCCTTTGATCAACTTAGTAGGCCTTATATCCAAATCATACTCCTGGATTTTTGCAATCCATCTTCCTCTTCTACCTTCGCTATCTCCCTGAACAAGAATGTCTTTGACTGCTGCTGTGGGAACATATGCAGTAATGTGGGATTGCAAAATATATACTCTAAAAGCTTTAAGGGACTTTACTAGGGCATATGCCTGCTTCTCCAATATATTATATTTCAATTCAGCATCATAAAGCACTTGACTGAAGAAGGCTATAGGCTGTTCATATCCCTCTTCATTTTTCTGCAATAGTACTCCAGCAATTGTGTGAGGTGAAGCAAATGAGAATATCATAAATGGCTTTGTGTAATCGGGACCTGCTAGCACAGGAGCTCCAGCGAATGCCTGTTTTATCCTTGTGAATGCATCTCTAGACTCCTGGGACCATTTTACTTCATTCTCCTTTTTCAACATATTAGTTATATGCCTAACTATCTCGGCATAGTTAGGAATAAACCTTCTTAGAAAATTAATTCGGCCTAAAAATACCTGTACTTCCTTCTTATTCCTGGGCAGAGGAATGCTGTTTATTACTTCCACTCTCTTAGGGTCTATTTTCACACCATCTTTTGTTACAATATGCCCTAAGAGTTTTCCTTCATCTAATGCAAATAAGGACTTTTGAGGGTTGAGGGATAGGCCATACCTTCTGCATTTTTCAAAAGTTCTTCTTAAATGCTCAATATGTTCATCATCATTCTTTGAAAACACGGTGATATCATCAAGATAAACTACCAAAAACTTGTCCTGCTCTCCCACAAAGGCTATGTCCATTGCCCTCTGAAAAGTAGCTCCTGCATTAATTAATCCGAATGGCATCCTGGCATACATAAAGGTTCCCCATGGTGTAGTAAATGCAGTTTTCTTCTGGTCTTCTGGGAACACAGCTACCTGATTATAACCAGAAAAACCATCCATCATTGACATTCTGGATGCTCCCACTACTTTCTGCAGGATGTGGTCCATCTTAGGCAGTGGATAATTATCTTTGAGAGATGCTCTGTTCAAATTCCTGAAATCCACACACAGCCTTATTTCTCCATTCTTCTTTCGAACAGGAACAAGGTTCGCTATCCATTCTGAGTATCTCAATGGCACAATTATCTTGGCCTTCAGTAATTTCTTGATTTCTTTTTCAATAGAGGGAAGCAGCAGAGGGTTGATCTGTCTGAGCTTCTGCTTATAAGGCTTTGCATCTTCCCTCAAAGGAATTTTATGTTGCATTATACTAACATCAAAAGTTTTTAGGTCCTGATAGGACCAAGCAAATACATCTTTATAAGATTGAAACAACTTCAAATACTTTTCTTTATATTCTTCTGGGACTTTTTTAGATAATTTTACAATTTTGGGATCAACATAAGTACCCAGATTCAAATCTCCCACTTGATCTTCTTCTATCGCTTTGCTAGGCTGCAATGGAATATCATCTTTGTTAAATAATCTTTCTAGAGGCACCAACCCTCTAGGTATAACGTTTCCTTTCAACTGCAGCACTCTATTTCCTGCTATTTTTTCTTCCCATTTATTTTCTGCAATATTTTCAACTTCTTCCTCCTCGTTATCATCAATTTCTATATTTGTGAATTCTCCCACTGTCTCCATAAATCTCTTCATCTGTTCATCATCTTCGAATACCTGCCAGTGCTTTACATTATCTGGAATGGATGGTCTGTAACGTACCTCCACTTCATATCTTAAGAGTGGATTCTGAGGAGGACGAAATGTACTGGCAGCTACAGCAAGAGAATCTGCTATTCTGTTTTGCTCCCGGGGCATGAACTGTATATTGAATGCTAAGAAGAAATTTTCTATCATGTCCCATACTTCGTTTCTATATGCTCTGAGCCGAGGATGCTTAGTTTGGCATTGATTTTTGATCTGTCTTACTACCAGCTCAGAGTCTCCCAAGACTTTTAAACACTGGATGCCCATGTTCTTAGCTGTCTGCAGTCCCAATAATAGTGCCTCATATTCGGCCACGTTGTTCGTAGCCTCATACTCCAATTTAAAGGACAACGACACCCATTTCCCGGTAGGGGAGATCAACAATACCCCAGCTCCATTTCCTTCTCTCGAATTTGCTCCATCAAAATGCAAAGTCCAAATTTCTGATTCCTGATCTCCTTTAGGGTGCTCAGCTTGGATTTGACCACAAAGGGGCTCATGAGCATAATTTTGATTTTCTTCTAACATCAAACATGAGAAGTCTCCCTCTTTGTTATAAACTGGAGAGTTCTCTGAGCAGTCAGCCTTAGTTACCATTTTAACAAATCTAGTCTCCCTGTATAACCTCCTCTCCTGTCCTCCAAAGACCGAGACAATAGCATATGTTAAATCCAATTTGATTGATCCCCCAATCTTTGTACCCCAGGATCTTGATAGCAGCATGCCAAAGCAGGCTGGGATATCAGCGACCACAATGTCCATGACCACACTCTTTGCTAGAATTTGGGCCAAATTGACCACTATATCTTTAATCATTCCTAAGCATTTAACTCTTTTGGAATCAAATGAATATAAATCTTTATATGGTCTTGTAATTTGCAGCCCTAGTTGCTCCATGACAGACAAAGGCATAAGATTATGAGAAGCCCCAGAATCTAACATACAATTGTGTAGCAGCAGGTCATGAATAACCAAGGACACGTAAAAGGGAGGAGTAGAGGGGTCTACCTCCTCGATATGTGGACCAAAGACTACCATGGGTCTTTCTTCTTGAAGGTTTAGACTATCAGGTGCAATTGGTGTTTCGGGAGGAAGTATAAAGGAAGTAACTTGAGACTGATATATAGGCTGTTTCAATAATTCAGTCAGTGGGACAGGAATCTTAATTTTCTCAAGTTCTTTTTGCAAATTGAATGCAGACGAGGGTTTTTCTAACATAACTTCCTTAAATTCCTTACTTTCGGCTGCAGGCTTAATTTCTTTCGATACTGACTCAACATTAAGAGGACTGGCTATTTTTGAAGAAGAAGGAATCTGAATATTAGACTGCGGGGAAACATTTAGAGGGTTCTTACCTTTTTCCATGCTTTTCTTTGTAGCTGATTCCTTCTGAGCATATACTTCTTCCTGAGGTGGTTCTTCTTCTTGCTCTTGAGTTCGGGTCCTCTTTCTTGAAGATCTGAGGTCATATTTTACATTGAATTGTGCTTCCATGAAATCAGCAAATTGCTTACAATAATGGTCAATCTCTGCTTCTTCTTCTTCTTCTTGCAGGGGGAAATCCATATCATCATTGTTTGAAAAGGCCATATTGGAATCCTCTAATCCATAAGCTGCATCTCCAGTGGTATCTTCTGCTGGACCTTCCAGGTACAACGGATGGGGTACCTGGTCCTGTTGTTCCTTCGTCTCTCTCGGCAATATCTGGAGAGGTGGCCTTCTATACTGGGGATTATATCCTCTGTTTGGAGCATTATAGAAATTCTTGGGAGCTGCATTTTTAGCTTCCAATTCAAGCTTGACCATCTTCTTTATCATTTTACTTATTTCATCCAATTTTTCTGAATCTTTTTCTTGATTAGAAGCAGAAATATCTTCTTTGCCTCTCCTCCTAGTATCTTGTTCAATTTTTCCCTTCAGTTTCCCAGTGGAGGCAAAGTTTGCTTCCAATTCCAGAGCATCTGACTGTGCATCATCCAAAGTGGTAGGTTTTCTTTCTCTCAATGCGAAGCCAAAATCAAACTCAAAGGCTGCTATGAAAATTATCTTGGCAGCAGCTTCATGGGGCTTCATTTCAGGAGGCAGGCTCAAATACAACTTATTGAATCTTTTAATAAAATCTGATACCCCTTCATTCTGTTTCTTCTTCATTGTATTAAACTCAGTAAGACACTGACCATGATCTTTCTTTTCTCCCCACTTCCTGAGGAAAACATTCTCCATGACATCCCAGGTGGTCACAGAACGATTTCCCAATGTCTTGAACCATTTTCTGGCTTCCCCTTCCAAAGATTGCACAAACAATCTTAGGACCACATCCAAATGTTCAACATTTAAGTTTTCTGCAAAGGAGCAGAAGGTCTCAAGATGTTTCTGAGCATCAACTTCATTTTCACCGTTAAATCTTGGCAGAATCTTCAGATAATCCTGTGGCATATCATTTAGCATTTGGGGTAAGGCCAGTGGGGCGTATTTTTTCAAAAGAAATGCAGGAACATTGGCCATTGGAGGAGGTGGGGGTTGTACAACAGTCTAAGATACAAATGGTGGGAGAGGAGTAGGAGGAAGAGGAGTATGAATAACAATAGGAATATATTGCACAGAAGCCTGAGGGGTGGATGGGAATAATTCGCGGTTAACAGCAACTACTTCTGTGACTTCTTTAATTTCTTCAGCCTCGAAAGCAGGATGAGAATCTTCTTCAATCCAGGCACTTCCCCTGCGTGGAGTTTCTGAGTAAAACTCGGGATTTTCTGTTCTAACTTCTTGAGAAGAAGAGGGAGGATAATCTTCAACAGAATATTCAGGGTTTTCAGCACGAACTGACTTCCTCTCCTTCCAAACTCTTTTATGAATGATCTTCTCTGGGTCAGACACGTAAGGTGTTTTCGATTGAGATGTATCTGACCTCAAATGCGGCTTACGAGGAGCCAGACTACCAATAAGATTTATCAAATAAAGACCAGTGGAGTCGCCAAGGTGAGAGATATGCAACTCTTCAACTCTCTGTGCTCACCTGATTAGAGAGTGAAAACAATTTGTCGAGGCCCAGGGAAACTGATATTCTTGAATTCGTTCCCCGGCAATGGCGCCAGAAAGATGTTGTAGACAATTTTGTCACCCCCTAAAGACAGTCTAGATTTGCCATAGACCAGTGCCTAGGACATCTTAATATAGCAAGGAGCTCTTCATACAGTTTGGGTTGTAAATCCAAAAGCTCACTTACTATCTCTTGTTTGAACAAGGAAATTAGTTTTGAATGGGACCAATCTCTCTCAGAAGCTGATACAAAGATAAGAATAGTGTAGGGACATTATGCAAAATTCCAATACAAAGGCATCAGACAGTTAAGAGAAAACTTACTGTAAAGAGGGCCAGTTCAAATAATATATCACAGAAATCAAATATCAGGGAGTGAGTGCAGCGAGGAAACATAAAGAAGATATTAGTTAACATGAGACTGATACCCAGATACACAACAGAACCACATAAGGGCATACCAATTTATGAATCCTTATATGACAATGGCGTTTTAAAAGCACCCTCCTCATGCAACTAATATAGCAGAAAATATGGATGAGATGAACATGGAACAGTATATCATGACTAGGCCTATTTAAAGCGCTTGACTAATTCCAGAAAGGGCACCAACAAGGATGAATCCTTACTGCAAACTAGTGAGCCACTCGCATTCTAGAACATGATACAAGAAGATCAATAGCATGAAATGAGATATTGTATTAACACATAAGAGAAATTACATACTGTGAGATACCAAAGCTAGAATCTTTTACGTATAGTTGTGTAATATGTAGCGACGGACCTACGGGCTCTAAACCTTTATAGAAATATCACGGAGTGTATACGAAAGCCCGTCTCACGCAGAGGTTAACGATAGAAATATGGAAACATACAATGTCTTCTTTTGGGCCTTTATAGAGAAGATAGAGAGGTCCTGAGAAGGAGGTAGATGAAGCACATTTAATGAATTGTTTTGAATCGAGATGGAGAAAGCATTCGCGCCCATGTGACATGAATGGTGAACACTAAATGATTGTACTTTACAATTTGTTACTAGAAAGAAAATTTAAGAAATGAAAATCCGCTTATATACAAGATATAAATAATAAAATATGTAGATATCTGGCTCTTTTCTGGAGGAGGAAGATCTGCGGCAATAAAACCTTGAGGCGCCTACTTCTGTGCATGGTACTTTCGATCTTCAGATCTTGAATTTGAATTTGAAACCTTTTTCAAGCTGGACTCTGAATTCATTGCTTCTTCATTAATAATCTACTGCTGCATTAATGTTTTCATCCGCCTAAATGTGCCCTTTTGATTTTCTCTAGAGAGTTCTATAGATCAAAGTACCTTTCTTTAATGGAGGTCACATCATAGCGACTCCCGGATCCTTTCCGCCAATTTTGTTCCCACCACAAGTTCCTGCAAAAACAGAAGCCTGTTGAATAAAACTAATCACAGAGATAGCGAACATAGTGAGGTTAACAGAGGAGGTGGCATGAATTTGAGAAGATGATGGAATGACGAGGGGCAGAGACTTCAAAAAAAACACTGAGATGCGACACATAACCGAAATATGTGAACAGTGGAGGAAGAGTGGATGACACGTAGGCAAACGACGAGAAATGGCGGGAGAACGCTGATGGCACGAAGATTTTGAAGATTAACTTTTGGGGAAGTTACAAAGGAAAGACATAACAAAACAACGGAGCAAAGGCTTTAGAGGTGGGACCCGGAGCGCATATCGCAAAATCGCAAGGGGAGAAAATGCGATGGAGGGAGTGATGGAATAACAAAATTCTGCGCTCTGCGCTATGCGATGGGCGTGATCGGTCGAGCGCGGATCGCAAAAACGGAAAGTGCGATGACGGAGGATAGCGTGAACGGGAAACTGCGCTTTTGCGATGAGGCGGATCTGTGATGGGTCAAATGGGCCTAACCAACAAAAATGCGATCTGCGATAAGAGCCTTTAGGTGCAGCGTTCGATTACATGGATGAAAGGAGGCGCAGAGCTAGTGGAGAAAGGGGCTAGGCCTTATATGATTTCAAAAGTGGATTTTTGGCCTTTTTCAAAGTATTTCCAGCTTGGGGAAGGGCAACGATAGAGAGGAAAAAGGGGACTTTGGCCGAAATGTGAATGAAGGGGCCGATTTGCTTACCATCAGGGGTACTCCCTATAAGTTACAATTCAACTTTGACATTCCCATATTTAAAGGCCATATAAATGAAAAATTCATAGATAAATGGTTAAATATGTTGGAAGGATATTTTTGGTTCATTATTTTTCCAATTGGTAGAAGATTACTTTTACACTCCTCAAATTCACCCCCCACATCAAGGACTGGTGGGAAACCTATTGTGTTAAGAGGGACAAGAGGGAAACCTTGTTTTTCTTAGCCACACCCATTTGGAATTCCTTCCGAGACATCATCAAGGAACAATATTACCCTGTTGGGAGCTATGAATATAGGTACATACAATGGACTAAGTTGTGGCAAAAAAGGGATTATGATTTGCATGAGATAATGAATATTTTCCATACCCTGCGCATAAATTTGGTTATCAGATATTATGACAAACATTTGTTTCTCAGGTACCTTATTTGCTTGCATACATACATTCAGGATAAAATGGATTTCATGTTCACCTCGTCACTTAGTGTTACATATTGATATGCTGCCAAGACTGAGAAAAAATGCAAGGAGAAGAAGTGAAACTTTGGATTTGTGAATCTAAAGTAGGGAAAAGGTGCCCCCAATCCAGAGAGAAAAGGGTCAAGCCAGGCTACATCGCCTTAGGAAAAATCCTTGAAGACACAAGCCAATAATAAACGAAGGCAAAGAAGGACATCGAAAAGTTGTGTGAGTTCCATAAAAATCCCACTCACAACACGAACGAATGTCGTGTAAAGCAGGAACTAGTGGCCGAGCTTAAAGACTCAAATATGGATGCATGCTTTGATTCTTACCTAAAACCTGACAAGGGAACCAAAAATGGAAAGAATATTATTAAAGGAGAATCCACTATGATGGTAGCCACCACCAAAATCTGAAAGATAGAACCTGAGGATCTGGAGGAGGGGGAGTGCCTCTTCCACTTGCAGATGTGGGTAAAGGGTTCACTAGTTCAGTTCATTGTTGACAGTGGGAGACATAAGAACCTTTTTTCAGCTGAGGTAGTTAAGATATTGAAGCCTCAAACAATGCCACACCAGAATGTGTACACCATCAAGTGGCTCCACGAAGGGCGAAAGATATATCTTTCTTAGCGAGTAGTGCCACCCGCCTTATAAAATTAAGCCCTTTGCATATGAGCTATTTTACGAGGTTTATCCTAATAAATTATGTGATGTTTTATTAGGAAATCGTACCTATAGAAGCATCATGTTGTATATGAATCCCAAATTTGTTCTTTTATTATTAATTTGGGTCAAAAATTTTATAGGATACCAAAGGTAGTGCCACCTACTACCTTTTATTTGATATTTTATAAACAATGCAGTAAGATCATTTCTGAGACTGAGAAATTTGTCTTCCTTATTATTCACCCTCAATGCAAGAGGAATATGGTGGCCACATCCATAGCCTCCTGAAATGAATACTTTGCATAACCACAATAAATGGAAAATTTTACAGAGGAGTACAAGGAAAGATTCACCTCACACACAGAGGTGCGCCTACATTGTCAAGTCAAGAAATCCATCGATATGACCTCAGGAACACTGATACCCAATGGATCGATCTACTGATGCTCTGTTTTGGAGAACAATGAAATCAGGAAGCATATTCAAGAGTTTTTATAGAAATGGTGCACTAGACGAATTTCCTCACCATGTGAGAGCTTAATTGTGTTGGTACAAAAGAAGGAAAAAACCTGGAGGATTTGTATTGACTATCGGGTGTTGAATAAGATCACTGTATAGAATAGGTATCCAATCCCATGGATTGATGACCTTGTGGACCATCTCAAGGGGGCCAAATATTTCAGCAAGATTGAGTTGAAGCCTGTTAGGTCCCTATAATACTAGTGTATTCCCTTATTATCATTAGTGTAACCTCCTTATTATTACTGTTGTACCCCTGTAGTCCCCTTCATAAGATACAATTATTATTATTGTTTTTCCCTCACATTATTATTGTTAGGTGGGCTATGATTATATTGTGACCCCATGGACTCCTATATATAGAAAGGAAGATTTTTCATTTGTATCGTCCAAGAAATTTTCATTTATGTAATGTAAAGGAGGTTTCCCCCTCGAATAATCTGATTTATAAGGCGTTTATCTCTCTTTACTTCTATTTTATGAGTTTATTTCGTCACAAATACTGGTTATCATCAAGTACTAATCGAACCCTTCGATGTGTGGAAGACTGCCTTCAAATCCAAGGAGGGCCTTTTCGAATGGTTTCTCTTTCCTTTATATTTGACGAATTCCCCCATAACCTTCATGATGCTAATGGAATATATATTGTGTCCCTTCCCCAAAGCCTTCATGGTAAATTATTTGGACGACATCCTAATCTTCATACAAATTTACGAAGAGCACCTACACCATATTCGACAAGTCATCCAAACCCTGTGAGAACAGAATTTTTTTTCCAATTTTGAAAAACGCACTTTTGGTATGACCCACGATCAATATTTGGGGTAAATAATTGGTGAGAAGGGTGTCCATGTGGACCCAACCAATATACAAGTGATTGAGGATTGGCCTATCCCAACCATGCTAACATATCTTTGCATCTTTATTTTCTTGCCAGTTTCTATTGCAGGTTAGTGTTTGGATTCTCTCATATCACTTGACCTTTGAGTTAATTCATCAAGGGTGGAGAGAAGGAAAAATTATTTTGGTATGAATCCCAATAGAAGGCATTTGTCGAGCTAAAGCATCACCTTTTCTATGCACAAGTTATCGCATTACCATACTTGCAACAACCATTCGAAATTGATATAGATGTCTTTGACTATTTTATTGGTGTAGTACTTACCTAACAGGGGAATTGGGTGGCACATCACAGTGTGACACTTTCAAATATAGTAAAAAATTATCCCACCTATTACAAAGGGATCTATTCCATTGTGTAGGAATACTGAAAATGTAAGAATTACATTTTTTGGAAGGAAACGATCATCCACATTGACCACCAACTCTTGTAGTTCATACAGACACAAGGAAAGATGCAGAAACATTTCCATCATAAATGTCCCATATATCTGCAATAGTTACATTTGAACATTAAGTACAAGAAGGGAAACACCAATAATGTTGCATACTACCTCATATGACCATTTTTTTATGCCACTGATAATTATGCTCAACTCTTTTTGACAATATACTTTGGTATGGCCAGATATTTACAAGAGTGATCCAGAATTCAAAACCACATACCGGACACTCCTAGAAAGCAAGAAAGTATTATATTTTCACATATAAGACACACTATTATGCCACCTTGTACACCTTTATGTTCCTTCAAGCGAGCGTTCCAAGATGATTTGGGAGGCACACTATAGTAAGGTTGCTAGACATTTTGGGGTAGAAAAAATAGTGGCAGTGCTACAGAAGTATTTTTATTGGTCGAGCTTTTGACAAGATATTGGGAAGTACATCAGATCCTACACTTCCCCTTCCATTTCCAAACCTAAAATCAAGAAGAAAGCCATGTATACTCCTCTTCCTACTCCTATTCAGCCATGGGAATCCATCTCCATGGATTACATGTGAGGCCTTCATTATACTAAGGATGGAAATGACTATTTTTTCCTGTTCATCGACAAATTCTCTAAGATGGAAATTATGGAAGCTTGTAAGATAATTATCATAGCAGAGGCCACTGTCAAAATCTTCTTTGACCAAGTATGGGTACACTTTGGGATCCCATAGTCCATTATACCCTATCAAGACACTAGGTTCCAAATTACATTATGGTCAAGCCTCTCATCATTTTTGGATACCAAGCTCACTAATTCCATTTTCTTCCACCCTAAAACTAATGGCCAAATATAGGTGGTCAACAGAATGATCGTTGACATATTGAAGATGTACAACTAGAATAATACACACACATCAGATAAAATCCTCCCTATTTCCAACGCAAATACAAAAAATTTCTCCACAACTCAATTGGCCACAACCCCCTTGATGTGGGGTTGGGATTCCAACCACTATGTCCAATTCATGTTATCATACCACTTGCAGCTACCAAGGCTAATTTGGCTCATTTCTAGTGCGAAGCTGATAAAGCTACCAACTTCATTTAATGCATTCAAAAAATCCACTATCAGGTCCATGATATATTATATATAACAAATTCTAAGTACAAAAATTGACATGATAAACATCGGGTGCCACACAATTTCCACGTTGGAGATAAAGTTTGTTTACATTTTTATAAATATTTCCTCGTAGGGGCCCACCATAGGCTTCACCCACTTTGAAATTGTCCTTACACCATTAATATGGTTGTACAAGGAAATTATTTTGATCTCAGCATTCCATTTTTCCTTGGCCTGCACCCAATATTCAATGTGCACTGGTTGTGGCAATACTTTCCCCCATTGTTTGACACGTCCGACATTGTTGAGAAACTGACACTAATAAAGATCAACCCAAGTTTTATCAAACATGACATGGCTAATAGGATCATGGAAAGACATATTAAGAACACTAGCTATCAGAGGATATAGCTATATTAAGTTTTCAAAGCAGGCCATCTCCTCCACCAGGAAAGGTGGCTCACCAAGGACTAGGTTCAACCGAAATTTCTGCACTTCATGGAGGCTCTACATGCAATTGGGACCATTGATTCCTTACCGGGGGGAGCTAATATAAATTTATATTGGTGGCCATCCACCTATTCCATTTGGACCTCCAACAGGTTTCATCAATTTCCTTGATTATTGCACACTTTACAATTTTTGGTTGTTTTTCAAGTCCCAAAATTATAGAGTTGTTTTGACTTCGTAAACAAATTTTTTTTGAGGTTCACATCAGGCTCGTAGTTTTAGGATCTGAGGCTATAGGCCCATCGAAAATATTTTATAACTTATAGAGACATTTATAACAAGGTATCATACGCACCAAACATAGATCATGTGACCAAATTACGACCCCAGGAAGTTGGCTTCCCAACTGACCCTAATGGGGCCCACAAACTCTTGGTGTTCCATCTCTCAGGATTATGGTTTTGTTTTTTTAGGTTTTCCCTTTTTTGTTGAAAAATAAAAATATCCCTTGAGCCTCATTATAACATAGTTCAGAGGCATGTGGTAGACACATCTCTTCTGATAGATAAACTGTCATCACCTGAGCTAGTTCATTTCCATTGTGTATGTAAGCATATTTCACTTATTTGATATTAATGAAATGAATATTTATTTCTACCACATATCTGTGTTTATTTTTATATCCCTACTATTTTTCATTTTTGCATAAATTTGGATCACCCTCATATATGCTCCAGCTACAAGTAGTTTCTTTTGGGATAATGAAGGCCACTACAGATGAAAGATACATGTTGTTACAATGATGATCATCTATGTGTTGTTAGTTGATATAAATAGTATATTATGATAGTTTTTATATATATATAATTATAATATTCTTATAGTTGTGACCCTTAAATAGCCTACCCTTGACACTAGTATATGAATCAATGTTAGTTTTTATCATTGATACAATATTAATACATCTTGCTTATTTGGTGTACCACACTCATAGTTATGGTGGAATGATCATTTCACATCTTAAAATCATCCCGCCTAAAAAAAATTTCCATGTTTTATATGCTTTTATTTTGAATTTTCATGTGTTGCAAAAATAATGTTGGATTGATGTTACTTACGAAAATATGCACTTCCACTTTGTTAGAATAGTTGTATTGTGGGGAATAATTTTTTCCTTCCTTTAGTGTTGTGAGAGCACCTTTTCAGAGTTGATAGTTCAAGTGTTCTTCATTTGAGACTCTTATGGACCTTTCTGGAAAGGGTGAAATGGTTCTTACTTTTTGAGTTGGGTGGTGATGATGATTTGTATGAAGATATCTCTTTATACATGAATTCTTCCTGCAGAATTGATAGTTGAGTCTCCTATCAAAACTATAATTGAAATAATTGATACTTGTAGGGCTTACCTAGTATCAAGTATATATGTATTAGTCAAGTCTCCTACAAGTATTTTGCTGGTATAAGTAATGTTCATCAAAACTTGGAAGACTAGAGTTGAATATTGATGGTGAAGAGGGAAAAAAATACAATAAAATAAACTGAAAATGAAGTGAAGATATCATGCAGGGTAGAAATCCTGTAAGTAAACCTAAGGGAAAGATAATAAGTCCTCAAAAAAATAATTTTACTACAACTAAAATGCACTACCAATAGAAAATGAAAAAGAATGGACCTCATGTCAATGTAATTCAAGAAGGAAAATCCCCCTACATTTGACTTGAAAATATGAAAGAAAGGCTAGGCACCTTCAGCCTAAGAGGCAAAGTAGATATCTAGTGGGAACACTTAAAGCACGTCAAAAACATTCAAAAGGAAAAAATTTCCTACAGGGAGTTTGAAAGCGAATTTCCGGAGAAAGTAAATATTCCAAAGGTACTATGATAGTATTTCTGAGTTATATGAACTCAATATGGGGTAGTTGTATGGCGAGGAATACACCAAATAATTTATAGAGTTATTAACGTATGTCCCCTATCTCAAGGATCAAAAGTAGAATTTTTAGATGTTGGAAACCTTTGAGCACTACTGAGACATGGGGGTGAATCAATAGTGTGATATATTATGAATTTTTACTATTTTGATGTTCTCTATTGAATCATGCATATGTTAAATAGAATCTGATTACATCATCACATAAACATATAACCATGTAAGAAAATAAGTCAAGAAATCATGAGAACAAAAATAAAAAACAAATAAAGGAACAATCACATCATCACAAGTGAGGCACAAGATATATATTGGAAAACCCTTTAGTGGGAAAAAAAACCACCCTTGTTGTTTCTCTACTGCCATGAATCTTCTATTAAGAAAATATCTATTTTACATAAATTTTCTAACTCCCATCAGCTAGGATACTGGACTTGATATAAAATAGGCCAACACTAATAATCCTAGAGACATGATTCTACTGACAATCTTACAATACTATTTTATCACATGGATCTACAAACTACCATCCATTGAAAGCCATCACAGTCAATGATCCTCCACCAACTTCGATTGTACTATCCAACTATGATTGGATGGATACGTTGTTCCTTTTGTTGAAACTTCATAACCACTACTCCACACCCATGAAGTCACTACTCCTCTACTTTATGTCGACATCGTTTTAAGTATTTTGACACTAGATCCCAATAATTTCTACTCAAATCGGTTTATCTCTGTAGTACGATCTCTAGAAGCCAGACAAAACAAATAAATCATATAAAATCAACACAATCATATTCTCTCCACTCTACGAAAATAGTGGCCACAAATCCATCCAACAAAAAATGAACAATAATATCACTAGAAGCTAAAATAAAACACATACTTTTCTATAACATGAAACCCTAACTTCAGAATATAATTACTACATCATATAATGAGAAACATAAAAAACAATGGCTATGTTCCAAATGCATCAGAAACATCTACAAAACAAATGTGAGAGTCATAATCCTAAAGTTATATCAAACTCTCTATCTCTCCAATAACTCTTCTATAGTTCTCTGCATCTTTGATATGTAATATGAAGTTCTGAATGAAAACACTACTTAAAAAAAATTATCTCGTAATTTTGCAGCAATTAGAACTCGTAGACTAAAGAATTTATGATCTCAACTAATTCTAAAGCATTTCTCCCCTATGAAACGTTCTCTCACTCATACACTAACTCCATCGACCTCTCCTAGCTCCAAAATGAATAATATAAAACATGTAGGGAGAAATTTACTTTTGGTCTAGGATAGAGATTGCACAAAGTTGACGAAATCCAAAATCATCACTACTTGTTCACTAAAGGTGTTTACACCCATTGGGGTACTTTTGAAACCAAATTTGATATTTTTCAATTAATCTAGAATCCCGCCAATATTTCCATGTCAAAATAATATGGATGTGTGCAAGGAAAGTGGAGAAATTATATCTATAGATACAACCACATGCAAAAAACTACATGATGTGGGTTTCAACTCCATGCACAATCTCATATTCATGTGGTTGGAGCCTTTCAACTACATGCACAAGCCTGCATGGGTGCGTCTGTGGAAACAAATATGGAAAATAATGGGAAATTCATCCCATAACCTTTGCAACCTATTTGGTCACCTTCATCAACATCTATAAAAGCCTCCAAACCTATGACAAGCCACTTGACACCTCTCCAAAGAGCCTAAGAGTATCTCCCAAGTGTCTCTTCCAAGCTGACCTAAGAGGCAAACAAATAACATTTGGCATCACTACCAACAATTCCTTCACTCTCCCTTGATACCCGCACAAGGTTCAACACATCTAAAGATACATGTAACACATTGTAGCACCTTGGAAACACCCTCATCAAGCCAACACATTTTTACAAGAATTCAACCATCAGTTCATGGACTAGGTCATGAACACCACTAGTACATGAATAACCATTAATAACATAAATTCCATCATATGACCATCACGGGTGTGACATGATAAGGTTGACATCAATTAAAATATAACCATATTAATTTCAACTAAACTATTTGCAACCATGCTAGAAGTAATCCAAACATCATCTAGACTACATAGGGTTGACATACATGCCAACATGATCTAGCGACCATTATTTACCAATGCCAACATCAACTATATAGAAAAATTTATGGCTAAAGTAAATATGAAAAAATAATGCTCCTATTGAACATATGACACCTCCAAAACGAACTCAATCTTGCAATGACGTGCTTCTTCTACAAATAATGTGTCTTTTCAACAAATAGAAGCACCATATGGAAATAGAATCCACATGAACATGATTGAATGCCATATATAGGCTAAATACATGGTTGTAGAAACATCGTAAGACCTCATAAATGACTCAAATATGACCATAACATGACCTCATGACTCATGACTAAATGGACCAATGGTAGTACAACATAAGAACATAGCTCCATGAGCATTTTACATGGATTTTCAATGAATTGCATTTTTTTCTATTATCATTACATTTGAACCGATGACCCAAAAATATGACATATCATGACTGTTACAATATCATTAGCCCATAAATTTGGTCCCCAGGGAAAATTTTAGGGGCTAATATTCATAGGTGGGCTAATTTTCCATACCTTCCCCAAAAAACAATTTGTCAATTTGCATTTTTTTTTTTAAATTGATTCACCCAAATTTTACAGTATAAATTATTTTACCCTAAAATTCACTAAAATATTATATATATTAATATAAAATAATTAGAAACTTACAAATTTTTAGAAAAATGTCGTCAAAAATTTTACAATGTACATATTGGGGGGTAGCAAGATTCGCCAAGGTTTCTAAACTTTAAAAGATAAACTCCCATCCTTAAAATTTTCCATTCATGTTGCTACAATAAAACTCCACAAACTTTCCTATCACCATGAAAACTCAAACCACTAAATACTAGACTCTTCAAGCAACAAAAAGATGAAACAATGGTAAATACATGTTTGTAATAAACTTCATATAATAATATATACATGGTTGGTCCACGTCTCATGTCCTCTCTATGCATGGCTAAAGCAATGATCACATTCTATGCATGGCTTCACATCTTTTCGACCAATTGTTAGTGCAAACCAAAAACATATATCTGGCTGAAAATTTATCCATTTCACTTAGGAAAACATGTATATATTTTCTACAAATAAGTGAGTGAAAATGATGGACAAATGTCAGAAAATACATGCAAATATCATACCATGCATAGCTCGCCCGGAGATGAATATACCTCCAATAGACATGATGACCCCGTGGACCTAGATTTTCATGAGGCTCAAAAGAACTCGTCATATGCTATTGCAACAACTTGTACTCATAATATGACCATACTTCTATCATATGATTCCCTTAAGGCTATGCACCTCTTATGAGATCTTCAGACCTTTATAAATATGCAATAAATAATCATGGACTACATCAGGGTATGCCCTTTAGTAATTGAATATTTGTTCCTCCTTATTACTCCACATGGTATTTGGATGATTTTTTTCTTACTGCACTATTTATTTACTAGGTTCTCTTTATTTTTGCTTCTTTTGTTGATTTTTCCTTGAATAACGAGGAAACAAGAAATATCTTTCCATATGCTCAAATTTATGACATGTGCAACACTCCATATGGCCAACATATGAAGCAATAGGATCAAATATCCTACTGCTCATGTCAGATAGATACCTTACATGCAATGTACTTCTCCTCCACTTGTTACATATGAAATCAGATGCCTTATGGAAAAATGGGTTATATAAATAGAAATAACCCTAAAAATAAAAAATATACCTAATGGCTGATTTCCCTGGCTACTCATATTGTTACAAGCTTTTTTGATTTGATATGTGCACTTTGCTCCCATAGTTAGCTGCAACATGTAAAACCTTATGGTGGGTTTTTTAGTGTCTATGAGTCACGAGTGATCAAATGTACTCTTTCCATGTGATTTATAAGGTCTTAGGGTCAAAATTGTTATATTTTCAAATACAATTTGACATCTCTTTATTGTCATATGGTCATTGGTTACTGCCTAGATCATTTCTACTCCCTCTACTTATTCAAGATCATCATCATCCATCATGGTCATGTCATTTTTTCCCTGTCGTAGGTCATCAAAAGAGTGAGTGGGTGATCATCCAGGTTATGGTCTATGATTCAAATTTGATGGTCATCATCATATCAATCATCAAAAGAGTTAGTGGGTCATCATCTAGGTTATGGTCTAGGATTCATATTTGACAGGCATAATCATATCAGTCATCGAAATCAAACAAGGGAGTCATGTCATCCATTTTGGTCAACATCATGGGAATTAGAAATTAGGGAACAAAAAGAATCAAGGTAACATTTCGTTTCGAAGAAATAATTTTGCATGTTAAATGAATCAATGGTCATTTTCTCAAACGTACACATGATGTGATGTTTTCATGAAGACAAAATTGAGTTTTCGAGTTATAAAATGACATGAAAGTGTTTTAAAACTTCATTCCATCCTTCCACAAGCTTCAGGAGCTCATCTCTACCATTGTAACACTTTCCATAGCCATCAAAAGTTTGAATCCCATTACCAATTGCTCAGTTTATCAGTTTATTGTGTTTATGGAAGAGTTGTGCTTTGTACTTGGAGGAATAATGAGGAAAGCACATGTTAAAAAATTCATCTCAATGCTTAAAAAATATTCAATCAATTAAGTGGAGCCTTTACAAACCCTTGATGTGGTCAATTTCATCAGAGAAATGATTAAAATCATTTTCTGGGGTTTCACTTCGCCTTTGCAGCATTTTATCATTTTCATGGGTTTTGTTCCACTTGACAAGAAATTTCTCTTGTTTCTTTGCATTCACATCCCTAATCACCCTGTAAAATGTTAAAATGTCAGGAGTCTGGGAGTCTGGAGTCAAAAATTTAAAAAAAAAATTTCAAAATTTCCGGCAATATTTCCGGCAAAAAAAAAAAAAAAAAAAATATTATTACTTCGTTCAGTTATGGAAAATTTGGGTGTTTAACCGTTTTCTAA